>BGPR01044061.1:0-12739 GCA_013235015.1 Araneus ventricosus | reverse complement strand
AATAAAGTTGAAGCAATCTACTAAAATGAAAACGTAGAATAATAATAATAATAATAAAAAGGATGGCTAATCGCAGTCATTTTCTAAGTTAATTTTATTTTCTTAATTATGTCAGTTTCCTCTTTCACATAATTATAAAATTGGGCGGAAGTCATTTTAAAATTATAATGACAATTAAAATTGCTTCTATTGTCCCCACTGACAACTTGTTTCTTTTGTCCGCCCATAGAGCTGATATTAGGGTAAATACTGTCTCCACATTTGCATTGATGGCTGGAACGACAAATGAGTATTCGCATAGCTTTATCAGACATGACTTCTGCTTAATATACTTTGTATCTGCAAAAATCTTCTGCCATTTCTCACTCATACTCAATTTCATAGTCGCTTCGCTGGTTTGGTTGGCGTTACTTTTCTCTAAATAATCTTTTAGACATACAAACTCGTTGAATAGAATCTCAGTGTTGCCAATATCGACGTTTCTTACTTGTAAATACGCAATAGCAGAGTTTAGGTAGAAAAATGGACAAAATCGGGACAAATAGTAATACGGGATTGAGCAGTGAAATGCGGTGACAGTTCCGTATATACAGGACCTATGGAAACCCCATGAAGAGAATATAGTATGCATTTAAGTTCTTTTTCCATTGATCAGATGAATCAAAGGGAGAGAGCCGTATAATGATTTTTTCGGTTACGCCATGAACATGAACATCTATTACTATTTTGTATCTAATTACAGTAAGTAATCCTGAAAGATTTTGAGTGTGAAACGAATTCAAAACTCTCTTTGTAGGCTACACTTATGTTCTTTATTAAAGTTAAAATTACCTTTTTAGGATTACCGTAGGTACATCAATATGTACTTAGTAATTGTTTATTGCATATGAATTATTTATTCAAAAAACACAGTAATTTTTGCTTGTTTTTGCGCACTTCCCAACGTTTTCGTACATCAATGTCCGACCATCTTTTCATTTAGAAGGACGTCAGTCGCCGTTGGCTCATTGCACTGTTCTACATCGAGGCAGCAGACAACCTAGACAAACAATCTACTAAAGAAGGGAATCACCTCCATCTTCAGGCCCCGAAATATAATCTGAAAAAAATGTTTAAGAACCTCTCTCTCAAGAAATGTCAACAAGACTGGGATTCAGGCGACACTGGGAGAGCAATTTTTAATATACTCCTTAAAGTCACTCTAACCCCACAGAGAATCCATCCTCTTCGCTACAGGACGCGGTCCTTTTCCCAGCTATCTCTATAGATTCCGGCTTCATCATTCAGATATCTGCGCATGTGGGGAAACGAGAGACCCTCTCCACTACACAAACTTCTTGTCACATAACGTTATCTTATCATTTTACAAAACCAAGTGCAGAAAATACTCAACTTTGGTGGAAAAGCTTACTTTCAAATAAACTATCGAGAATAAATATAGCTAAACTCATATCTTTCCTCACTGAAAATGAGAACCTCATAAAACAGCCACCGGACGCAACCAGTTCATGCAACTCAGACCCAGATTTGTCTCCTTCACCAAGACCTCAGACTTACGGACTAAGACACTCCAGAGGTTCAATACCTAGGACCCTAAACAGTCCTCCTACAAGAATATAGATGCAGAGAACTTTTGAGACCTGTATTAAAATTGTTTTTGCTTCGAGAGTCTTTCTTTTCACATGTAAACACACATTTTTCATCGTTTTTATAATTTTCACATGTTTTTCGTCGATGTTAAAACACCTTATGTAACTCCTTTTTTCCCTTCTTTTTTTTGTTCAATAAAGTTTCTACACACACTCATCCAAACTGCAGACCAGAGATTTTTATCTCTGGAGTGTCGTAGTGTAAAGTACGCGTTTTTTGGATTTGCGATTTCAGAGGCATTTCGAACAACCCGGGTTTCGGTTAACCGAGGTTTTACCTGTCTTATCTTTATTATGTCTTTATCTTTGCATAGATATTTCGCATACGAGAAAGTAAAAGTGCACCTTAAGCCCGTTCTGTCAGACAGTCAGAAACATTTAATTACGCACTTGGGAAAGGTGGTTGATAATTCTCTCATTTTTTTCTCACATTCACTTTTTATTTTTCAGGCACACTTTCACTTTAATTATTAGTAGAGATTTACTTGTAGTCTACAGATCGGGAAACATGAGTAATGGACTTCCTATGCTGCAACTTCCACAGATGTAGATGGTATCACGCATATGCTAGTTCTAGAAACATATATTCAATTATTCGGGAAAAAGTTTTTCCGAGATCGACGAGGTCCCCTTACTGCCGGTTAAAAATTCTATTTTATTAATTCTCAATAATAGTGGTCCCCAACCTTTAATTCGTCCTGAACCCCCATGAAAGGTCATTATATTTTTGAGCATTCTCCTACTGTCACCTTACCAGTGTGCTCTTACAAAAGACCTGAGAGAGAAGTTGTGGTTCGATCGGGGAGACCTCTCTTCATTAATCCCTCACAAACCAAATTTAAACATCTTCAATAATGTCATTGATAGGGTAAATACCATCTCATCCAAAATTTAAATTTTAATATCTCGGGGTCGGTGTTAACCTTGAGGACCATTTTGGGTTCGGTGAAGTTGAGTTGGACTAATTAGGGTTCGGTGACGTAGTGATGGACCAATTTGGGTTCGGTGATGGTAACCCTTCGGGGTTGGATCCCTGACGGGGTCTCAGCAGGGAGTGATGACGTGAGGGTATCTTTTGAACCCATGAGTCAAGGGAGGGTTTTTTGCCAATGTAAATGCCGGGCCTGTGAGAATAGCTTGGTTACACGCTTTTGACAGTAATAGTTACACGGATATTGCCCCCAAACCATCGATTCGCTCGTTCGCGGAGATGGGGTAGTGATCCGGAATTTCTGTCACCTTCCCCATCCCAAGAAAAACCATTCCTTCGTGCCAAGGAGTTTTTATAGATAATTTTAAGATAGTTTAAGAGTCAACCGATTCTTAACCACATTTCTAGGACTTATTCTTTATTTTACATTTTATTCCCTTTTCTATAATATTTTTATTAATATTTCCACAGATAATAAGTAAAAACATAACTAAAATAATTTCGCATTAACTTATGATGAAAACTAGCAATATTCATCGTGATAATCAATTATTCCGATGGAAGAAAATTTCACTGCAATCTTTTTTGGAGCTCGGTTTTAAAGAATAAGGTCCGAATGAAGACAGATATAATCTCGCATCTAGAGATACGCCAAGCTTAGTGCGATATTTGTTATTAATTCACGCATAAGACGAGCAGATTCTCGATGTTTGTGTTGAAAGGCATTAAATATTTTAATGCTTTAACACTGAGTTCTTGGTACTTTTCTTTCACTGCGTAACTTTCTAGCATAGTTTTCATCTTTTCAAACTAACCTGGAGAAACAAAATTTTATGACTTTTTATAATTTAATCAGCTACGTTTTATTTCTTCCGCCATTTCCAACATTGCATTCGCGTACCCCCAACTGACACGCCACGTATCCCCAGGGGTACGCTTACCACAGGTTTTACTCTTTTTCCAGTCCAGCTAGAAAATCCAGTTAAAATCTACACTTGCGACTTTAAAAATTTGTAGAAATCTTGCAAAGTTCCGAATTAAAAGAGATTCTTAATTGGTCTTTAACAAAAGTAAAGATGTCTTTTGAAGGAATAATTTTCAAAAATATGCAAGTTGAGGAAAACACTTTTGAAAAGCGAAAGAAAGTTTTACTTGCTGCGGACTTAAAATAAAATTCCTTTCGATTTCAACTGACAAAGCAGAAGTATCTCTCTACCCCCCCCCCCTCCACGAGCAAACATTGTGCGTAAGCATTCTTTCCCCGTCTCTCCCCCTCCCTTTTTGTCGTTTCTGAGGAGAAAGAATCAATAAATGTCATAAATTCATAAAAGACGCTTCGACTCTCGCTGCATTGTTAAACAGACGCCTGCAGGGTTTAGACTCTTAAAGGACAACTAAATATTTTTGTTCGTTTCTACTTTCTGTTTACGAAGTACACAAAGAGAAGTATTGCAATAATCAAAAAATTCACCCCGAGATCTGTTTGAGGACAAGCTAACTCAAGAAATGAAATCTGGTTCGCAGTCTTTACACCAAAATAATAGATTTCTGTCCAACTTTGAAAAAACTCGTCATCTAAAAGTCTATATGTCTATACGACCGCGTTTGTGTAAATATGATAACTCAGACACGCAACAAGTCAAATCGATGTAATTTGGGATACGATTTTAAGACCAAATTCATAGATCTGTATCAAATTTGGGGCCATATTCGCCATAGGGTTGACTGTCTGTCGAACTGTCTATTCTCGTGTATGTGAATGCGTTGATTCATGAGTGCAACAAGCTAGATGGATGAGCTTTAGTCCTTCCTAAGTCCAAAACACCATTTTCGGAATCAAATCTGTTTATCGGTTTGACTCAGCCACGATAAGTCAATAACGACAAGAGACACAAGATTTAAAATTGGTTTGTGGTCTTTGCACCAATATTGCAGATTTGTATCGGATTTTGTACGATATCTGTCTGTCTGTTTCTCTGTAAGTCTGTATTCGCGATCGCAATAATTCACAAACGTATCGAGGTAGATGGATGAAATCTCACATAAGGTTTTATAACCAAATTCATACATCTGTATCAAATTTCGGACCAAACCTGTCCAATGGAAATCTGTCTGCCTGTTTCTCTGTATTCGCGATCGCAATAATTCACAAACATATCGAGGTAGATGGATGAAATTTCACATAAGGCTTTATAACCAAATTCATACATTTGTATCAAATTTCGGACGAAATCTGTCCAATGGAAATCTGTCTGCCTGTTTCTCCGTTAGTATGTATTCGCGATCGCAATAATTCACAAACGTGTCGAGGTAGATGGTTTGAAATTTCACATAATGTTTTATAACCAGAATCATACATCTATATCAAATTTCGGAGCAAATCCGTCAAAGGGTAGATTATCTAATCGTTTGTCAATGTGTACTTGACCATAAAAACTTAAACGCGTAGTGATCTAGATAAATGAAATTTGATGGTCTTAACATCAAAATTGTAGATTTGTGTAAAAAAATAGAGTCAATCGGTCAAAGAGAATAGGTCCAAAATGTATACTGCTTTTGTTCATGTTACTATGTATCTAGACACAACACTCCCTGAAAATTATAGAGGGTTTTATATTAATTTTCGCTTCAGAAGACTCAAGTCATATTTTAAGGAGATGTCTAATTTTTCATCACAGTAATTATCATTATGTGCTTCATTGGAGTAAGAGAAGGTTAGAGTGGGCTCTGCTTACAGGATTGTGGTTGATTTTCCCTCTTTTTTCTGGGGGGGGGGGGGGCTTGCCGCGTCTCAGTTTATAGACATTAAATTTACAAGCATAACAGGGCTTTTGTTTGTGTATTTGAAACATTAATTGTCTCTACAGCTGATATTAATATAGATTTTCATAGTAGAATAAAAGTTTGTGTAGTCTATTATTTTGGAACTTGAACTGAAAAGTTGAATCCAGCGCCGCAAACTTTAAGGAATGCGTTAATAAGGAACCTAATAATACGTTTTTTGCAAAAATTAATGCACCATTCAGTTCACTTAAGAATATATTCAATTTAGTTCAACCAAACGCTTATTTATTTATTTAACATGTATCTACACCAAAGCATATAAAGTGCACGAAAACCGGTTAGAAAGAAACAAAACACTTTAAAATAGAAATAAAAATCTACAATCGTAATATAAATAAAAGTCATTGTGGCTATGTTCCACATCTCCTCCTAAACCAATGGACTGTTTTCAACCAAATTTTACACGCTTATTATTTAAGACAAGGAAAAGACATTTATGAACTTTTCAAAGTCTAAAAGTTAATTAAACAGTCAGTTAATTAGAAATTAACCGAAACCGTTTTTCTGCCTTAACTTCGGAGCAAATTGTCTGAAAAAAAATATTTTTATACCATCTTAAAGTTCAAACTTTTGCCTTTTCAATGATACCAATTTTATATCTGTGACATGTTTTCTTCAATTTTTATTAATTTTTTAAAGTTTAATAATTGTTAATTAAGTACAGACGATTTTGAAATAACGCAAATTTATAGCTACTCCGTTGCTAGGCAATGGTTAGACTTTGAACTAATTTACCTTTATTTCTGAAACTTTTGCTTATTTTTATAAATATATTTTATGTATGAAGAGAGTCAACCAATAACTTTTAAAAGCACCAAATCTTATTAAAATTTCAGTTAACTGGAAATTAAGCAAGATTTTGGAATTTTCCGTGATATTTTTCGAAAATATGTATTATGTCACAAAAACTATTTTTACACATAATAAAAGTTTAAAAAATTAGCTTTTCATGACACAACTTCCATTTCCATTAAATTCGTTGCCCTCATTTTAATAATTTTTCAAAAATTAAATTGTGTATAAAATTCTCAATTTATAACACTTTTTTTTATTGGTGAAGAACAAGAATACATAAGAACTGTTGCTAGATCACATTAGAAGAATTTAGGATGAAGTCGAATTTTATTAATTCTTTTTATTTATGTTTATTGTAAGGCTTTTTCTCAATGAAAAATTTACTATGTAATTGTCCCAAAACATTCGTTAAAATCTTTCTTATACTGCAAGGTTTATGAACAAAATTTGAAGTACCTATACAATAAATAGTAATAACTTATGGAGAAAATTAGTTATCGGCAGTTTTTAAAAATCGTCTGTTTCAATTGATATTCTCATTTTATTTAAAAATCATTTCAGACGATAAAAGAATTTTGGGTATCGTAATTTTCTATACAAAAGTAGTTTTTTACATCAAAAATATTAGACATGAAAGTATTTTAATCCCGAGCAACACCGGGCGTAACAGCTATTGTACATATAATGATGAATCTGGATACTGGGCATAATCTAAACAAATCCATTAAACAACTCAAACAAATCAGTTGATAAATTTAATTAAAAACATTTTTAAATACACTTTTATTAGTGCACTAATCAATAGAAATTTTTTAAATTTATTTTCTACTTTTTAATCTCGAGATCGTTTTTTCTCAAACCCACTAACAGGTGGAGCCACTGGTATGGAATCAAGATTTAATTACCCTAATGATTAACTGGCAATTAATTTCTGAAAATATTAAAATAGTGTAGTGCCGTCGAGAACACACCGATGTTTAAAATCTCAAGGTTCTAGCACATAAGGAAGCGAGTGAAAATTGATTACAAAATTACAAATATGAAGAGACAAGTTAAATAATTTAAAAAAAAAATATAAAGAATTGCAAGTTACATTTATATAAGATACATACAAGAATCTGAATACTGGGCAAAATAAAAAAAATCCAACAAACAATCCGAGCAAACACCTGGAAATGAAAAAGATAATAACTACAATATATACGCTTTAAATAAAAATGAATCTGAATACTGCATGTAATCCAAACAAGCAATCCCAGCAAAACACATAGAAGAGAAACTAATGAACACAGTATACGATTTATAAAAATGATTTTGAATAGTAGACATAATAATCCAAACAAATCACACAAACAATCCAATCACAAGAAAAAAATAAATAATAACTGCAATATTCGTGGTATAAAAATGAATTTGAATACTGGGCATAATCCAAACAAATAAAACAAGCAATCGAAACAAAACACTTAGGAAAGAAGAAAAACCGCGATGTACATTTAAATAAAAATGAAAATGAACTGGACATAATCCAATTACTAGCACGTCAAACGAAAAACAATATGATACTGAGCTTCTTGCAAAATTCGCCACTGTCCGATAATTATGTTGCGACTCTTGCTGCAAGCTCTCCTGTACCGGGGAACTGAACCACTTAATTAAGTTTACTGAATGGAAGCATGCTACATCATTATTTCTCATCTTCGTTTCTGAGCAGGTGCCCAGTCTCACGACAAAGTTCTGGACGTCAGCGTTGTGAATGGTATAGGCAGGGCCGACCATAGGTGATGCGACGACCAACGGGAAACTATTTTGGTCAGAACTGGTTTCCAGCCAACTTGCCCAAAATCAGTAGAATCATAAGAATATAGAAACAAATTTCTGTAGATCTCCAGTAGAATATATAAAAAAAATTCTGTTAGAGATTCTAATCTCTGTGGTAAAATGCAAAACAGTCAAAATGTCGACTAAGGTTAATTATTAAACTAAACAGATATTTTAATATAAAATGCATACATATGGATTGCAAGTGAGAAACCAAATTTGTATACCACCTTTGAAAAGTATATACATAGTCAATACCACTGCCACTTGTTTTAGTGACTTTGAAATTATTTAAGAAAAATCTTTATTTTTGTTCAGAAAAGGAAATCAGAATTTAAATGTGGCGTTGGCAATAAATAATCTTTTAAAGACCTCTAAAAATCACTTAATATTCATAGACTGTCTATGAATCATATCCTTATTGCATTTTATTATGAGAAAGTTAATTTTCTTCCCTTTTTTTCCCTCTGCGATGTCTTTTAGACTTCTGTGCAATTCTAAGTTAAAGGAAATTTCAGATTAAATAGACATATTTGTTAAACTATTCAAATATTCTTGCTGAATTATTTGATCAAATAGTTATCGTCGAAATGCAATTTAAATATTGTATTTAATTTATAAGTATACATCGCTATTCAGTATATTCAACTTTCATAAAATTCAGTTTTACTATTTGAAGATTCAAGTTTTAAAAATATCAATATGTGCAAGAACCCTCATCATTTAGCTTCTCTTAGAGTGCAACCGAAATTCACCTAGCTGCAATGCCAATATTTTTCTGAATTTCAACAGCATTTGACAGGAATTTTTATATAAGTTGCCCTATAAATCTGGCTTTGAAGTTATGAAATAAAAATTACTCTACGTTTCGCATGTGCGCAGCAAACAATTATTTACTCTAAATACTCATATTTCCTCTGATATTCAAAGTATTTACTTCAAATTTTAATATAATGCCTTTCTAATATACTGTCAAGTATATTAGAACTTCGTATAATTAGGTTGAAACTGCATGTTATAAGCAAAACACAAGCGGAAAAATTTGGGATTTTTTAAGAAATTCTTCTTATCTTCCCGAATATTCATGCTATTTTTACGAAAATGCATGTAAATATTGCGCATATCAAACAAAACGATTGATGGAAGTTGGAAATCTTTATGAGCTTTCTGGGAAAGGGGGTTAGACTAAATCCTTTCTTCTTCATCAATTTCTGGTCGGTTCCTCTAATACTCTCGCTACCGAATCTTCACTGTAAAATGTGAGTTCAAGACTCTTCTTCATATGATCGAAATGCAAAGAAAATTCATCCATAATTTCGGTGAGATATTCGGAAAAATGCGCAAATCCTAAAGTGTTCATATAATTGTGTCACCCACTTGTATATCCATATCTTCTGAATGATGTATACTTTATCTTATATTTTCGTGCAGAGTATTTTTTAATGCCTATTGGGTACCTAGCAGACTCTCTCCTCTCACTAAATAACTTTTACTGCTGTGGATTTGGGTTTCCGCTTAATTTTGGTTTACTGGAATCCCATGTTAGCATGGAAGGGTTTACCTACGGCGAGGAAATAGCATCTGTGTAATTAAAATACTTAGATTACACTTATTGACAGACCAGAGCAAGGTCTCTGTTTCCACTCGACCAGTGAGCAATTCGTTTGTACCAGTGAGCAATTTGTTTGTTACTCAATCACGACCAAACGCTTGGTTCGATTTTCTTAGATTTTGACTTGAAGGTTCCTTTAGGCCATAAAAAATGGCATATATGTAAGAATTTTTATTTTTTGATTCCGCTTCAAGATGGTGGCTCTTTTAATGGTTTAAGTGTTTTGGAGAGTGAATAGCGATTTTAGCAGCATTAAAACATTAGAATCTTTTTGGTAAAGGCGAGACATTTAATTCTTATTTTTTAACGCTGATAAAATCAGACATTTCATTGCAATTTTGTTAATGCTCATAAAAGCAGACATTTAACTATAATTTTGTTAATACTGATCAATGCAACGAGAGTTTCTTTTTCTTGTTTAGTTCCATATAATCTTGTTTTCCTCTTCTCTTGAAAGTATGTTTTTCAACGATTCTAGCCAAACGGTTCATGTTATAAAAATTGAAGATTATCTCCACGCTCGAGCGTAAAATTTCACGCACGTTCCAGCACATTTTTGATGTAACTTTATTAATAAGTTAATGTATTTGTTTTCTAAGTATAGAGAGTAAAATTCGTGCATAACATAGGTGTGCAATATTGTACATTATCTCGTTTAAGATTGTAGAAATAACTTTGTAAGAGAGTGAGGTGTGTACATGGGGGCAAAGAATATACCTCCTCGAGAGACAATTTATGATGTCCGGTGTCCCTGGAAACTTCATAATGAATGACAACATAAGATAAACCTTTAAAGTCTGCGATGAAGCACAGATTTTAGATTTTTTGCGGGGTGGGTGGGTGCTAGATCTATTATTCACAGAATTACGAGTCATTTGGATATTTACGCTCAGATGTGACAATCATCAGAAAAACTTCGCACAAAAGAAAGAAACCTTCTAAATAAGATCATACCGAAAATTTTGTTATCTTATCTTTTCCCTGGTAAAAATGAATTTGTGTTTCAGTTATATGCCCATTAAAGGAAAGGAAATGATGTCGATATTTGAGCGAACGTTTCTTCCTTTCTTAGAGCTGATTAGCAATGTTTAACTGGATCACTCGATCCTTCCTGCTCAGAAAAAGGAGCAATAACTAATATTCAGCGCAATGTTGCGTGAATATTGAGACAGTCTAGGTAAGAGTATCACCCAGAAATCTGGAGTATTGTTTCCTCGCTGTTTTCATTCTTTCCATTTAAGGATCTCTTTTCTTACGTGTTGTAAAAATTTATTGCACCTATGAGTTATGAAATAAAAATCATCGATTAGAATCTATAAAAGCCCTTTAAAAGTATACAAAATTGACTTCGTCAATGGCAGTTTGCGACTTTTTTATTTCGTAATTCTGATACTTTCGGTGACTATTATTTGAAAAAATAAAGGTTTTCACGTTGTTGTAAAATTTGTCTATTCAATGCCATCAATTTGATTGCTGTTCTTTTTTCTCTGATTTTGCTATTCCTTTTTTTTTTAAAAATTCGCGTTGTTGAAAGCATTTTTGTAAATACGATTTATTTATGTAGTGTCACGGTAATATAAAGAAAATCAAATATTTATTTTGGAAGTCTTTTCACTTTCACTACTTAACCTAAACTTTTATTCACACCTACAATTTGGATGTGAAGGACGCAATCCGAATTTCATCTATCTAAATTTCTGTGTTCTTGAGGCATCATTTTCCTTTAATGCAGATATAATTGCGAAAATGATTTCTTCTGGATCAAGGAGGTCATCAAAATCTTGACGTATAATTTTCTGATGGCTGCAGAAGTTTTTCTACATATACTTTATTTCAGAAAAAAATAAAAAGGCTGTTGGAGATTATGAAGTGAAATCGTTAGAGTCAAAAGTCTATTTCAAAAATTTTATATATATATATATATATATGTAATAATCTCACTTAATTTTAAAATCTTAATGTATTCCAAAATAACTTTTCTAAAACTCCAGTTTCGTTCTTTTCCCGCGCTGGAGGTATATTAAATCTCTCATTTTGGCATATTTATTACTAAAAGAATACTTAATCGCTTTCACGTGCCGACAGAAAATCATGACGGCGTCTCTTTGGCACCAGACTTTTTTTTCCCTGATACGCCTGCGTAACTTATTAGAAATACCCAATATTCCCTTCACTTTGATCACGTGTCCATATGTTATTCCCTTATCCGAGAGAATACAGGGATTTTTCTGGGCAGTTTCGCTTGTAACCTAAACAGAGATGGCTGTGTGTCCACCACTCTCCTATCAATAATAAAAAGAAATTAGTTAATTACACGGCCTGTGTTTATTTTCAACGACTACAACCACGGATACGTTATATATAATGGAGTTAGTTAGCTGAAATTTTATGGGAAAAAGGCTATATCTGTCGATTTTGAGTCAAAAATTCATGAAGTACCAAGATCCAAAGTCAAAGAAAAGAACGAACGCCCACACTTCGTAGGGAAGTCTCGATGGTTTGCTTGCTCAGCTCATTCTATGGGGCTAGAGAGGCCGCGATGGCCTAATGGTAAGGCTTCGGCTGAGGAACCGGAGGAGTCCAGGCTCGAAACTCAAATCCACTGAGGATCCGCCGTGTATGTGGGCCTGTTGCACACTATATGAGGGGTGTCAAACTACATACACACACTATATGTGTGTGTGGGTCAAACGTCCTCCCGCTGCTTCGGCGCTGAAGTTTGGAGAAGGGATGCCACTCAGGTGTCGTTCACATCAACTGACCGTGGTTCAAAATTACGAGGTCCGTCCCAAAAAAACCCTCATGTTTCTTCAAAATGGGACGCTAATATAACTAAACTAAACTAAGTCAATGGGGCTAGCGAAGTGAGTTCACTAACTTACAGTACCATATCTAGAGCAAAGATGAAATAATCTAGGATTAAATTACTAAATTTAAGCATTGAATAACTGTTGGAGCATCCCCCCCTCCAAAGAAAACATTTATAAAATAAATTCATCGTTAAATATCTTTAAAATCTCTTGCTACTTACTACAGCACTTAACGATAAATATTCTTAAAGGCATCGAAGCTACCCAATTCAATTTT
>BGPR01044060.1:0-12740 GCA_013235015.1 Araneus ventricosus | reverse complement strand
CTGAGACTAAGAGATACTATTGTGCATATCTGTTCCGAGTTCTCGTAATAGACCCAGAGCGATACTGGACTACACATATGAAAATTTCCCGATAATTAAAAGACGTCGGGCTGCAAGCACAGTCGTTGCAAATCTGGACCCTTAAAATCCTCAAAAATTTTTGTTTCGGCCTCATTCAACCCCTACGTTGTGCAAACCCGCGCTTATTTCCGAGAACTCATAACTTAATTCCATCGCCATTTTCCTGCTAAATTTCGTGTTTCTCCATCTTTTTAGATCTTATTTGCCTTCTATTTAGTCTCTCCTAGTTGCAGCACTGTAACCTTAATGAAAATACGGATCCGGACGCGGTAAATACCCTTATACCAAAATTCCACACCACACTAGCGTTTCGCAGTGTTTTCCGCTAAAATTTCTTACGCAACTTGTCCCCCTGCTTAAATTATCTCCCCCTGTTCTAACTCATCTAATTTTAAATCTCTTATTTGAATTTTTTAAACGTTAATTTAATTAGAAGCCCATTCATTAGCTAGATGTGGATGTGCATCGGACGCTTTGCGTCCTCGCGGTACTCCGTAACGGAACTCCGTTCTGTTGTGCATATCTGACAGCATATCAAATTATCAGTTGGCAAGCCACATTTAATATCTTCTGATTAATTTCATAATTAGTATATACTTAATTCAATATAGCACTTTCAGCAAAAAATTAGAACTCGCACAACACCAGGAAAGTTTTTTAAAAATCAGATGTATCTCAAGAGGTTTCTAATTTTACAATCATTGAAACAATAATTGTTTTTTTAATTGAATTTAAATATGTCGAGAATTTATCTTTATTTCAAAATCTTATTTAGAAGTCTTGTTTGCAGCTTTTAACTTATGTTTTTCAGCAGTTGATTTTAACAGTAATTAATGGTCACCATATTTTCGTAAAATGTACAAATAATCAAAAGTTGAGAAAAACAGTAATCGACAATTTTATGGAAGCTAAATTATTTTCTCTGGTAAAATTTGCTTGTAGCAATACAAACAAAAACAATAAATGAGTAAGTAAATAAGTTTACTTTTCAGAAAAAAAGTTGACCTGAAAGATTTCTGTTCGAAAAAATGTGTGAATTGATCAATGTCAATAAAAGAATTTAAAAAGGGGGGAAAAAGAATTTTCTTAATTTTTTTACTAAAATGAACATTTCCACTATCTTCTGCATAAAGCAAGTTAACAATTTCCTTATATAGATCATAATAAAATGTATAAAAATGCTTTTAAATAAATATTAAACTTTATTTACTGTAAATAACAAGCGCATAGAATGGTTGATGTGTAAATTATAGTTCAAAAACACATTTTTGAGTCCAGGTTAGAAAAAGTTACTTCAGAAAATTTCAGTGACTTGTCACCTAGTTACTGGTTTCTTTTCTTTTTTATGCTTAGTAAGAAGTAGTCTATTCTTAAGTCCTTAATCCAAATACTTAAAAGGGGAGAGGAGAAGAGTATTCTATTTAGTTCTTGCAAGATTACAACATTTCTAAGACATCCTTAGTCTATTGTCCAATAAAGGGTAGAGAAGGATAATTCTTATTTTTGAAAAGGGGGGGGGGAACAGGATTTTCAGTCCTTTGGTGCAATTCATGTAAAAGAGAGCCTGCTTCTCACTTGTGCAAAATTTGCTTGACCAGAAGAGCTATATCTAAAAATTTTATATATTCTAACATACAATAATATATCTATAGTCAAGAAATGTAATTTTTATATTTTTCCTTGATAAAATTGTCCTATATTTTAAAAGTATATTATTCTTTATATTTAGTTCACAAATATTTTTTAAATAATTGTTACATGTTTGAAATAAATTTTTTAAAAAGAAAGTAGAGCTTAATGACTAGTATGTTGTTATATATATATATATATATAATTCTATGACTGTAGGCTTCATTGTCTAATATACAAATATTAAATATATATATATATATAGTTTTAAAAAATCATTAAAATAAAAAGAATCTTGATTTAAAAAAAAATTAAAAAAATCAACAACCCTGATGGGTGATAAAAATGTGGAACGTAAAATAACTTACTTATACTTTTAATTCTGGATCTCTATGTGTATCTTCGTTATTCAATTTGGAGCTAATTCTTGTATTATTGTTTATCTGGTTTCTAACATTTATTTCACTTATTTTTACAAAGAATATGATTTAATCTTTGCAAAGTATATATACTATGTCATTTTTCATAACGTTATATTTAGGGTTGTCATAATTTCCAGGTATTGATACGGGACGTTTAAGTGCTAAATAAATAAAGCATGAAAAAAGTGGGTAGGTAATGGTTTATTTTACTCTGATAAAAAAGCAATAAAGCCCAAACAATCTAATAAACTGAACACTTAGAATAATAAAAAAGATGCAGGGTAATCCTTTTTAGCCTAGTCTTATTTTAAAGTTGATTTTACTTTCTTAATTACATCATTTTCTTCTTCCACATAATTATAAAATTGGGCGCAAATCATTTTTAAATTATAATGACAAATCAAAATTGCTTCAGTTGTCTCCGCTGACAACCAGTTTCTTTCGTTCGACCATTGAGTTCACATTAGGGAAAATATTCTCTCCACAATAGCATTGTTGGCTTGATAGGCAAATACGTTCTCGCAGAGCTTTATAAGACATGATTTCTCATCAATATACATGATATCTGCAAAACACTTCATCCATTTCTCTTGCATACTCAATTTCATAATTGCCTCGCAGTTTTGGTTGGTATTATTTTTCTCTAATTAATCTCTTAGATATACAAATTTGTTGAATAGAATCTCAGTGTTGCGAATATCGATGTTTCTTACCTATAAATATGCAATAGTACGTTCTATATCTTTCCAGCAGAGTTTAAGGAGAAAACGGGACAAATAGCAATATGTGACTGAGTAGTGAAATACTGTGACAGTCCCGCATATACGGAACGTATGGCAAACCTAATTATATGTATATATAGATAAAGAAATTAAAATACCTTTGCATCCCTTTATCTTTTTTCATTTTACTCCAAACAGAGCTGCTTTTCGTTTGATAATATATAAAACATTTAAAAAGCAGTGATTTGTTTCGATTTTGCGTCTATCTAGATGGGTTGGACATAAGTGTCCAAACATTCAAATTTTGCATTAAATAGGAACAGAACTTCAAAATTGTTTTTAATAATTATTTTTTTAATTTTCTTACGTTTAATAAAGGAAACTTATTCAGTTAAAGAGGAGAAATGAGCTCATAAATCACCAATTTATATTTGTGAACTATAATAAATTTTACCATAAACTGAGAACCATTTTATATTTCTTCTAAATTTCGAGCTCGAATGAACAGTGTCAACTCTTTGTCCTAAAGAACAAAATGGTATAATCTAATAACAATACCGGCAAAAAAAGATGGAAATAATAAAATTATCCGCACGAAATTTTTATGAAAACAGCACTTGAGATGAATTAAGATAATTTTTCAAAAAAAAAAAAATTATCTAATTTAAGCTCTGCAAAGTAAATCATTAAAATCGTTTCCATCGTTCCTTTTTTCTTGTTGAAGTTATCTTGTTAAAAAATTTAAATGTGAATCGTAAAATAAAGCAATGACTTTCAAATATAATATAACTAATCAAAAGAATAGGTGGTTGACAGAACAATGTGAACACTTTTGAATTTGCACAGTTTTTCAGATATCTCCCGAAAGACTGAAAGGATTTTCCTAGAACTTCGACCATGTAAAGAAGAGGCTTTAACTCACAGTTTACAGGAAAGATTCGGTCACGATGGCATTTAGGGGACTGACCAGAAATTGATGAAGAAAATGATTTAGGACTCACCCCATTTTTCAGAAAGCTGATAATGAGTAGCAACTTTCACCAATGGTTTCGCTTGATAAGCGAAATATTTACATGCGTTTGTGTAAAAAAAGTACGAATATTCAGGAAGCTATAAAGGATTTCTTAAAGATTCCCAAATTTTCCACAATTTTTTTGCTTATAACATACAGATTTTTCAGCGAAATTATACGAAACGTACAGAATTCATGGCAATATGTTAGCAAAATGTTGTAATAAAATTTCAAGAGAATACTTTGAATACTAGTGGAAATATGAGTAGTGGCTAAACTTTTAAAGATTGAAATGAAGAGCAGATTTTTGTGTGGGGGGAGGGACGAGATCTACTGTTCACAGAACTACTAGCATACATAACAGCTTTTTAGAGGATAACAATATGTAATAATTTATATAGTATATCATGTCTATTTATTGATTTAAATTGATTATATTTATAATAAATAAAATTTACAAATATATATAGAGAAAAAGTATCATTTTTTATATGAGTGGGCCCCCATTTACTGCTAGCAACCGTTATTTTCAGACCCAGTCCGCCACTGCCTCCCCCTGTCACACCCTTGAAATGTCCAACAAAAGATACGTCGCCCCACCTGGGTGAGTGGTAGAACTGGTAGTGGCACAAACAGGTTGATCTTATTGAGGCGAGTTTTTTTGTTTTTTTTAAAATAAATCTGTTTAAGAGTATTTTGTGTTCATAAAGTAAATATAAGATTTATTGCAAAATATATCAAATTCCAAAATACAACTGTTTACAATTGTTCTTTTATATTAATATTTTATTACTATTGTATATTAATTAGGTTTTTTGTTGTAAACCTTAATCTTATTTCATACAAAATAAGTACACATATAATCATTATTATTGTTATGCTCATAAATGGCATTAAAACACATAGTTAAAGTTTAAAAATAAAATTTGAAATATGATCTATAACGTAGTGCTTTGTTTCTGAACTGCAAGTTTATATTTATGTAATATAGTTTGACATGTGACAAGGGGGAGGGAGGGGGTATGGTGAAGTGTGACACTTTGTGGCAAAGGGGGGGGGTCAAAAATATTGAAAAAAAGTGTGACATCATTTATGGACAGCCCCTAAGTAATATTTATATAATAAATCCACGTTACATTTTAATTTCTTATCTTTCTGATTTAAATCTTAATTATAATGCAACGTTAAAAGTACGAGAGGCGCAGTTTCTCGTTGTTAAAAACATGGTATGGCTTTAACGGGAAAGTACCTAATAATTCTGTAAAATTCTAATAGTAAAATTCCGTCATGATAAATAGTTCTAAAACCTGCTTTAGAAATATAAACGGGTAATAATTTAGGAAACTGAACATATTTTTGTCAGAGAAGGCAGTTTTTAATTTTTATTTCCGTATTTCTGTAGCAGAGTCTCGAAAATAACTAGTCTGTCCTTCGCCATTTTATACTTCATAAAACAGTAACATAGCTGTTGAAAAAATATAGTACCCATCCTCACGTTATCTCCCGCCATATTACTAATTCAAAGAATTAGCAGATAATTACGATAAGCTATAAGAAAAATGTACCTTCTTGCACAGAAGTCAAAAAACCCCACACAGACTCAAAATCCCTCTTCTTCCAACTGCGGGGTGACAAACACAATGGGCGGTTTACAATGAGCAGGCCAATCCTCCAATTACTCGTATGTATGTGGTCCTAGGGGAAAGGAAATTCCAATAGCCCGAGAATACCCGGGCTTGCCGCTAGAGATGCAGAAAACTTTGCGAGTTATCTCGTAGAATGCCGCTTGACAGGAAAAAAAGTTCGCGAGATATTTCGGGTTTGGCGCTGAGTGGGTTAAAAAACAGTCAATATTTGTTGAAAAATAATAACTTACTTTGTGCCCCATATTTTTAAAAGAAACTACATTTGAACCCAAATTGCATAATTGATTCCAATAGCAAAAAGTGGTTATTAGTGAAAATTGATCTCTCTTTGACTTAAAATCATATTCTCATCTCAAAATTTTAAAAATTAAGGAACTTAAGAAGACAGTTTAAAATAAAATGTGTACATGCACGATTTATTAGCGGAATTTGTGTGAGGCAGTCGAGGTCCCGTTGGCTGAGTGGCTAAGGCGACATGCTAGGAAGAGAGCTGTTGGGGATTTGAATCCAAGGTTCGTCTGCGTACTCAGTTTTTGCTATAGTTTGCAATGAGTTTGACGCGACAATGAGTTTGCTGCAAGTTCTACGCGTGTTGACTTCGTCGTTTGCAAAAACTTGTTTCAAACTTGCACTCTTGCCGTGTGAAACTTGCTGCAGACTTGCAGAGCAGGGTTGTGCAAACTAAAATTGCTATCCGGGATATGTAATAATAACAAATGAGTAATTATTGCAATAAGTAAGTATTATAGACAAAATTTTTATTAACATTCTTTCACAAGAAATTAATACAATGGCCAATATTTATCATCTAATCTGTTCATAAAGACTCTTTCAGAAATATGTTGATCCGTGAGTGGACACCTCTCATTGAAAACAACATCATTCAACGTAGATACTAATCTTTCGGACGCCGCAGAACTACCGACTCAATATAAATATTTTTTGGCTACAAAAAACAGACGCCGTTTGCAGACAAAATTTTTTTTATTTGTATTGTTTTTTGCAGGAAATCAATCCATTTGCCAATATTTATCTGATTATAAAAACTCTTTCAGTAATCCGTCAAACCAACAGACGCCTCGAGGAAGCTCTTGTCGGTGATTGGCTTGAGATGATGAAATTCAAAGCTTTATAACTGTGTAAATTTTAGTCTAGTCGAACCTAAAATCGATCCTATCTTCCGACCCGGGGTTTTTTCACGGTTTTCGGTTTAAACCGGCAGGTTTCTCCCATCCCTAGAAAGATGTCATTGGGTTTTTAAACTAGGAATGTCAAGAATGATCACTTCAGCAGAAAACCAAAATTAAACATTAGTTAGGACCTGATCTAGAATTTATTTTTGTAATATGGATCCCAAATCAGAACTGCAATATTCACGATTTCTGTGACAATACTGAAATATAAAAATTGAAGCCTGCTCTTTAGAAAAACCATTAGTTTAACATTTCAGAAATCTAAGTTTTTGAAAGTATTTTATCAACCAAGCATTTGAAACTATACTACACAAACGCTTTTTCCGGTGCGTTTCTTAGACTCTGTTGACTGAATATTCTCTGAGCTGTGGGTCTAATTTTTACCTCATGCAACATAGAAAAGTCATACCTGTGAAAAAAACATCTAAAAAACTATTTTCTTATATATATATATATATATATCCCTTTACACATTTCTTTCATAATGTAATAAACAATATTTTTGTGAAATATTGTCTCATT
This sequence comes from Araneus ventricosus, assembly GCA_013235015.1. Classification (NCBI taxonomy): domain Eukaryota; kingdom Metazoa; phylum Arthropoda; class Arachnida; order Araneae; family Araneidae; genus Araneus; species Araneus ventricosus. The sequence goes on along the minus strand of BGPR01044060.1, from coordinate 5,513 downwards.
GAAAATCATGGGTTAGACTTCTTATTTTGAAGCTTCCAAACATTTTTAATGGGGTTCAAATCTGGAGAACAAGCTGGCCATCAGAGATGTCGAATGTCCTCGCTGTCTAGAAAATCTTAAATAGCGAGTGTTGGATAACGTGATGCGTTGTCATCCATGAAATCAAATTTGCGTTGTCATCCATGAAAGGGAGAAGGAGAAATCTGCTATCCTGTGGCAACATCCCATGTCCATCAGGATGGTTCCATTGCCATAATGGCATCAGGGACAGGGGCAGCGTTCTGTCCTGTGGCAGCGAGATTGCCGCCTGCTGAGCTGTCGTGACTTGTGGTGTAGTGTGCACGTTATGTTTGGCCAATAGAACAATCTACCTGCCTCCTGCAGGCTTCGTACTTCTAACATTTGCTCCCCGTGATGATTGTTAAATATTTCAGTTGTTTTAAACGATTTCCATAATCGTGAAACAACGCTACGCACAATGTACATACGTACGCCCCTTCTTATTGTATCCCGTACAAATTATAATTTTCGACATTTTGCTTTCTTTTGTGGTTTGTATGAGTGATAGGGCCATTCGTCTTTAGCAATTGTCCAGCAGAGTCCAATACTTTGCACGAACATTTACATATGAGAAGACTCTGCGCTATGGGTGAAGTGATTGCTTACTCTGAATAAAAGAAGCGGTCCCAGGAAGATGAAGCTGTCTCAACGGAATCACGAGAAATTTTTGCTTCGCTTCGTAAGAGTGGATGTAACTTCGATTCATCACTATCAGCCTGAGACAAAAGAGCAATTACGATCACACACAACTCAAACTTCGGCAATTATGAGTGTTAAACTACACGATTTGCTCTACCAATTTTTTTCGCATTCATTCTATTCTACCGATTTCGCTCCTTGGGAACAGGTAGTAATTTTTTTGGATTCCTACATGAGAAAATGTTTTGCAGGGAAGAAATTTTCTTCGGATGATGATTTGATTGCCGAAACAACAGTATACTTTGAAGGTTTACCAAAGATTATTTGCAAATTTTGCAGCTCTTGGCCCAGCGGTCTGTCTTGTAGAGCGCCAACACATACATTCTCCTTTATTATTAGTAGAGATTACATATAAGACTGCACGTTATGAGTAACTATTATAAGTAACTATTTTTTATGTAACTGTTAATAATACAAAACTCAACTTAATATGAGGAAGCGCAAAACAAAAAATAATTTTGACTACGAAATAGGAGAATAAAACAAAAAAGATAAATTTAAAGTTAAGTTTATTTTTGAAATGTTGAATATAATTTCAAATTCATCAGAAATTCGCTTTAACTAAATAAACTCGTAATATGAAAGTTATAGTGTTAAGTTTAGTCTAAAAAATATGAATACTTCTGAAGGAACACAATCTAATTGCCAATATTTTGAAAAAATTCTTTCGTTTTAAGAAAAACATTAAAGGAAATGAGCCACTTAAAGAAATCACATTAATCAAAGACATTAAACACTTGCTACCTGTTCCAAGTTCTCAAGAAAAGAAACGCTTCACTAACAGGGGTGGCGCCAAGTCAGGGATGCTGTGCCCCCATGGGGAACATTTTTGTACGGGATATTCAACTGTAGTTGATAAATAATAATCTGGAGAAAATTTGAGACCAATTTCATTACACTCGTCCCGCCATACAGCAGCAAGTCGTGCCCCCTTTCGGGGAGACAGTGCCCTCCTGTCTGGCAAATCGGGCCTCCCCGTCGGGCAAACTCTAGCGCAATTCCTGTTCATTAAATTTCCAAAAATAATATAGATCAAATTTTTGGAAATTTGACCATTAGCTGGAGAATTTCAAAAACAAGTTTTGACGAGAAAAAGTTTTTTTTTCAAATTAAAATTAGTAAATAATTAACTGAGATCAATATTTCACAATAACTTATTCAACAATTTCATTTCAACAAGAAAATCTGAATTATCTCGCTTTCAATGATATCCACATTTATATCGGTACGAAAATCGTCCTGTGGGTGTACGATGAAGGCAATCTAACAAAGAGGATCATGAAGAATTGACTCTTTATTCCACGAGTATTTTAGAAAAAACGAAGTACAGGTGACAAAAAAGCAGCACTTGTATAAATTAACAATACAAGCAGACAGCAAATTAATAATAATAACAGAAACAGCATTTAATAATGTTCAGCGTCTAACAGCTGACCAACTTGCACTGCGAAAAACTACGAAGATATCCCCTCGTTTGGGCTCCTTCAATATTTATAGTTTTCTGACATGGCGTGACGTCACATGGAATATTCCAGAGGAATCGTCGTATTTTTGTTCCTAATGGAGATTGAGCGATAATTCTTGTATTTTCTAGAACCTTCATTTTGTCGCCAAGGTCGGGGTCATTGTCTTCCATGCAATACGAACTCCTGTAAATGTCTTTCCAACTATAAGACTAACCTGGCAGGGAAGCGACATTACAGTTTTGTAACAATATACTGTTACCTAGTTCTGATTCATAAAATTTTTGTTACATGTTGTGTCATTCTTATATTATTGCTATTTTGTAACTATTATATTCTTTGAAAACATATGAATTTTACAATAAAACTATTCTTGTAATAAAAATTTTCTGGATATTTAACTTTCTCAGATACGAAGAAAGAGAAAGCATTGTAATCTTCAAAAAATTCGAACTTAATATTTTGATGAATCTCCACGTTTCAGATCTCCCTGCGTTCCAAAAGCACAATTTTGGAATTTAATGTCTGTCTATGGGTGAACACGATAACTCAAAAATCGTTATAGGTAGACAGATGAAATTTGGTAAGTGAATTTTACACATAATTTGCAAGTTTCTATCAAATTTTGGACAAAATCCATCAACGGGAAATCTGTCCGTCTGCGTTAATGTGAGCACAACTCAAGAACTTAAATAGCTAGAAGGATAAAATTTGGTAAAAATTTTAAACCAAATCCGTCTGTCGGTCTGTATAATCGCATACTTGCGAACGCAATAAATCTTTAACACAATGACTTAAATAAAATTTGGTCTGTGGGCCTTCTAACCTTAATTGTAGATTTGTGTCCAATTTTTATGTAAACCGGTTTAAAAAAAAGCCGTTCAAAATGCAAATTTGGTTTTCTTTATCTTACCTAGCCCTATTGCGTAATCAAGCCGGCTTCTTGGTTTTACTTCCGTCGTTGGCCTTGCTGCGTTAAACTCGTGGTAAGTCGTTTCAATTTTTTTGCATCTGCGTTAGGGACATTTTTTGCGTTTTACTGCCTTTTAGCTTAATTTTTCTGTACATGTGTTAGGGAGTATACGAGAAAGTTTAGGGGAGACCACTCCCGCTGGTTTTTATAAATATTGCTTATATTAATGATCTCAGTTACCGATTTCCATAGCAAACATCCTTCTCAGTGTTCCTTATTATCTGATTTGGTTTTGTTGTATTAATTTTGTGAGAAAGATTTTTTATTAAAAACTTTTTAATATTTTTACATAATAGTTTTATAATTTTTGATATAAATAGAGATAAACTAATTTTGTTGATTTTTTAAACAAATTAATAAATAAGTGACACTGACCACTTTAAATTTTTAGGGGGAGGACTATTTTTAGCCAATATGAGAGATGGGTGTGCCGAAACAGGATTTTACTTCCAGTGCCAGTTTTATGCAGATACTTATAACTACGCCAATTTTTTTTTTATGTTTTGACAATAAAGAAATAAGCTTTAGCAAAAAATATCATATTGCAAATTATTGATTCAACTTTCATATTCACATTTTTTTACATGGAAAGCAAACAGGAAATTGCTGTGTTAGCAACAAAAAGCACTCATAACTCTATCTGTATAAAACAACAACTTGCCACTCTCAGTTCTTTCTAAGAATAATAACGAAAAACACGATAGTACAGTTATTTTCCAATTTTCCAATTCTAAATTCAAGAGTGCTAAAAGAGAATTAAAATTGTTAAATCTTGATAAAAAAAAATGCTTTCATATCCAATAGCTTTTAAAATTAGAATCAGATGCTTTTTTTACATTTAAACAAACCATTATTTGTGGAAGATCTTATAAGTTCTTTTCCAAAGATTATAAATGTAAAGACTACGAGATAATCAATATAATCACAAACAGAAAAATCTATAAATTTCTGCTATATGCAGAATAAAAATTTTTATACATGATTTTTATCTTAAATTTTTTATAAGAACACATCTTGGAAAAAAAAATAATGAAAATTTTTGCAGAGCATGTAGATGTTCTGACAAGACGTGGAACTCTTGCTAATCTAACCATAAAAAAGAACTACTGATCGATTTTTCCGAAATTGGATTAATTTTGTTATCAATAAGTAATTAGAGACTTTGATATTCATTAACCATGGAAGTATGAATAATTTTTTTGTAATCTGTTTTTAAGTAATAAATAGTAAAACATTTTCATAGCCATCTAATCTAATTTCTGGAATTCATGCGATTTTTTGTAAAATAACAGTTGGTTAAATGATATATGAAATAAAAAATTACTCTGGTCCCATATTTTATACATTAGATAGAAAAAGATCTCATATACAAAAGAAATCATATTTTTATACTTTTATTTGTTTCATATAAAATTCTGTCAGGAAATATAGTTGGTGGATATTAATGATTGATTCGATAATCTCTTGCTTGTACTTTATGCAAATTAAGTAGGAGCAAACTGAATGCTTACTTATTGCGCTTTCAAGGAGCTTATGTACAACTTTCTTCAATTTGAAATTGTAACTGTCTTATTTGACATGTAAGTGAAACCCTCCAGCAAAGAGTATAAAAATTTCATCTTCAGAAAGAAAAAAAAGATTAATCTACATTTTTTACTCAACCTGCATGGCAAATTAAAGTGTCTGAATTTGGTAAACATTTAAACATTCTTACTTAATAATTAAGCATCATAATTATTTTTAAACTTAACATGCAAAAAATAAGCTACTCTGAATTTTTTAAATAAATTCCAAATATGTTTACGGTGAAATAAAATTTAATGAGAGTATGATATTGCACAATATGACTTTTTTTAAACTAATTATTGAGTAAAATATACATGTATATATAACATACTATCAGGAAAAAAGTTTTTCTTTAAACCTTAAAAGCCCCATTTTTTAAAAAATGATTTTAAAAGGTTTTTTTTTACTTTCATTTCTTGAATAAACATTGGAAAAATACTTTTAAAATACCATGTTTTGTTTTAAGTGTGGTTTATGGCTAATAAACAGCTTGTTACCAATTAATAACACTGGGTTTGGGTTTTACTTCAAAAAAAATTTCCTTGATAAAATTCTATAATATCAAACACATATGAATTTTAATTGATAACACGGGAAAGGAATTTCCTTCAACACTGTGGAATAAAATTTGGTATTCTCAAGCGAACAAACAAAGCTAAATAGATGCAGCCTCAAGTGAAAAACATCAAGTTAATTATATTTTTATATTAGCTCTCAGGCTGCGATCTATATGGGAGACCAGGTTACTATGG
>BGPR01044057.1:0-12742 GCA_013235015.1 Araneus ventricosus | reverse complement strand
TTCGAGGTGCATTGAGTCACCATTACGTTTACCTGTGTGCCAAATTTTATGGCTATAAGTGCTATAGATTCGTCTGAACATCGCACGCACACACACACGCAAATATTGTCTTTAATAAGTATAGATGAATCGTCTGCTTTTAAATTTTTCTTTAGTATTCTTCCAGAATTTTTTTTATATGTTCTAGCAACATCTCTTCATACTGTGATGTATTTCAGCATAGTATGAAGAATCGTGGAGCCTTCTTTATCAAAAATAATATATTGATTGGACATCTACCACAGCACAAGCATGTAAAACAAACACATACACTTACATCACAAATGTTACATCACTCTTACATCGAATTCCAAGTTCAATCTCATTGTTCTTTTCCGTTGCTAGGCAACGTTAAAAACAATATATCGTTGCCAAACTATTTTTATAACCTTTAGGAAAGAATTGCCAAACGTGATTTTTAATTAGTTTCTTTTTCAACCAAACGATATTTTAAAATTAATTTCTTTTATGACCAAACGATTTTTTAATCTAATTAATCACAATACTTATTCTTGTTCTTTAACAATAAAAAAATACATTGCAACAAATTGTGAATTTTATATTGAAATGAGAGCAACAAATTTGAACGCAAATGAAGTTTGTGTCACTGAAAAGCTATTTTTTAAACTTTAATATAGTATAAAAATAGTACTTGTAACATAACACTTTCGAAATACCACAAAAAAACTCAAAATCTTGCTTAATTTTTAATTTTAAAAAATTTAATTAACTTTTGGGCCTTTTAAAGATGACGGTGATTATTCACTTCTTTTTAAAATATTTAAAGAAATAAAAAGAAATTTGTTCAAAGTCTCACCGTTGCCTAGCAACGAAGTATAATTAAATTTGCTTTATTTAAGAATCGTCTGTTGTAATAATTTATCTATTAAATTTTGAAAAATTATTGAAAGTTGAAGGACACATTTAACAGATATAAAATTGGTATAATTGAAAAGGTGAAATTTTGAACTTTAAGATGGTATAAAAATATTTTTGGGGAGATAATTTGTCCTTAAGTTAATACGGAAAAACGGTTTCGGTTATTTTCTAATTAACTGGCTGTTTAATTAACTTTCGGACTTCTAACAGATGATAATAATCTTGCTTTTGTCTTAAATAATAAGTGTGCAAAGTTTGGTTGAAATTGCTGCAGTACTTTAGGAAGAGATGTGTAACATACACACATACATACCCACAATGACCTTCATTTATATTAAGATATAGATTTAAGAGTTCATTTAGAATCATTGATCAGTTCTGATCGTACCAAATTAAGTAAAAATAGTTTCAGTGTTGCTGGGTAAATAATATTTTTATATTTTCATTTTAAAAGAAACGCTCGAGATGCATATTTGCTTTACTCTTATCGAATTCTTTCTAAATTAGGATTAAAAATGTTCCCTCATGTAATAATTTGTTTTAATATACCATAATTTTAAATTTAAAAAAAGTCAAAAAGGTTTATTTTATGTTTACTTTGACGTATTTGGAATCAAAACGCTTTACTTTGAAATAATACCGCTTCTAAAGAGATTATGATGTTTACTTACAGTGGCTCTAAAAATTAAGAGTATACACTACTCTCTGTTCATTAAAGATGCTTAAATGTTATAATAAATTCGCGCTTAAGCGTAAGAGCTAAAAGAATAATAAAAAACATATTAAGAGACACATAATCGTATAAACAAGAACAAACCCAGCTAAAATAAATCTGCAGAAATTTTTTTTGAAGTTTTCTTAAAGATTTCTGCGGAAGACAGAAAAAATCTGCATTTTTTCTTCAATTTAATCTGCATAAAATCTGCAAAAAAAAATTATTTTTATTTTATTCTTTAAATATCCTGTAGACTTTTTTAAAAACTTTGCATTTTATCTTCAATTCAATTTGCAGTTATTTAGCAGACTTACACAATATCATTAAACTTGATCAATATATATTGATTTTTTGAAGATTTACCTGCAATTTCATAATATCTGCATTTCTCTAAATATGTATTTTGCACCATATTCTCTAATACTGCAGTTTTATTTTCCAAAGAATATAAAACAAAATTAGAATGTAATTATTGTAATCGTTATTGTTTAATTTTACAGCAGACAAGAGTTTCATCAGTTCCCTTTTCAATTAGTGATATCGACCATATACTTGTATAGAAAAGGAATGCATCAGCAGAAAAAAATTCTCAATCGAAAATTGTCTTAGACACTAAATTTTTTAAATATGCCACTGAAAAAATGAATTCTAAATTAATCTTTAAAATAAATATTTGACGTTTTACCATTTTAAACTTTTCCCCCATAATTTAATTAATTTCCAATTAGTTTTCCATCTGTCTTTCTGACTAGCTATTTTGCTCCAAAAAGAAGGGAAAAGTGGAGCTTGCGCTCTTTGGATGGAGAGAAGGCTTACCAGAAAGATGGACGGTGAAAACGAATTTATTGAAACAGAGAATCTAAATTATTGAACAAAAATATTACTAATTTCATCTGTTACTCATATCTACGACTTTGAAACACGTATTCTGACCTTGGTTGATTTTTACACCACTAGATGGCGTCACGAGAGCTATAGTGACACTAAAACTCAAATAGATTAATTTATCCCCATCTCGTGTATTCCGGCGCGGCGTTGTGGTTAACATTCCTGCCTGACAACTATAGGAACGCGGGTTCGAATCCCGGACAGGATGAGTATGAAGCTTTGTCACAATCTGATTCGGCATCGTACAAGTTAGTTGAATCACAAATTGGATTAATGAAATTAATAATTAAACTTTGACTGTAGAAAAATCTGCCGAAAATCTGAATTATTTGGAACATATTTTTTTCAGATATTCTGCATTTTTTCTGCGGAAAATCTGAAGAAAACATGTTTCAAATACCTTCAGATTTTCTGCAGATTTTTGTGCAGATTTTTTTTAGCTGGGAAGGATTGGTAATATTTTAATTAACATAAACTTTTTGTCAAAGTTACAAATTTCTTAGTCACAAAATTGAGTATACAGTTAATTTTTCTTTTTGTTAATGAGTTAGATTAACTGAACTAATATTTTGTTGCATATCCTTTTGCTTTCAAAACAGCTTCTAAGAGACATGGCATTGAGTTAACAAGAGTTCGTGTTGCCAGAGGGGTTATTTTTGCCCATTCTTCTTGTAGCACAGTTTCTAAGTGTTCTTTATTCCTAATTTTGTGTTTATGAGCAGATATATCCAATTTAGATCGCAAATTTTCAATAACTTTGAAGTCTGGAGACTGAGGTAGAGTATGAAATCACATTTTATACTTATGCTAGCTGATATGCCCGGCGTTACTCGGGATAAAATTATTTTCAAGTCCAAGTACTTATAACACTTTCAATTTACTAAAAGTGTTTTTCGCGGAAGCGTCTTTCGTTGATTTTAGTTAATCAACTGAGCCTTTGGACCAGCAGTGAAACACCCTTCTTTTTTTTCTCTCTTTAGTTTGAACCACTTGACAAGACTCTCGTAGTCCTTCGAACTCCATTTCCTTCTTCCTATCATTGCTACGGCAACAGCAGAAACTCTTTTATATCTTTTAATTTTTGCCATTATCTGGACTACAATTCTCTCCTGTTTAGTGTTTTTGTCGCTGACGGGTAAAAACCGCATAGTGTTCTTTCTTTTTCTCCTTAGGCCCTTCCCTCCCATAAGAAGTGGGTTCAACGATCTTGAAATATTTTAAGCACTCATTATGATCATTAAGAATTTGTAAAATTAAATGAAGCATTGTGGAAAGAGAGTAATTATTTTTTTCTGAAATTATCGGCGAAAAACTGAGATAAAACGCCGAAAATTGACTTAATTTTCGTTATTTAATTAAATATCTTAGGAAATAATTTTGTTTGAAAGAGTAGAATTGATCTAAGAACGGACCCCAGAATGGCATGTGCAAATTTCATATCAAGACTATTCACCGTTTAGGAGGAGTTCTCGCGACACATAGACCGTTAGAACATATTTTCCCCCCTCCCTTTTTCCTCTTCCTATGATAGGAATCGAGCTAAGTAGCCTTAACACACACTCATTAGGATCAGTTAAAAATTTGAGAAAATTAAACAAAACATCGAGAGAATAATTCACTAACGTCTTTGGATCACTGTGTAACCGTATTAAAAGCTGTAAATGCTACGAATACAGGAAACCGGAAGTGAAAAGTCTACTTTGTTGTTTATGGTCAAAGAAAGCAAAATTTTCTTATATTAACTTTAACACTGGCAAAAGCCCGAACGCGAAACAGTAATTTGGCTTGAATTTATTTCTATAAGAATAAAAAGTATTGTTAGAAATTGCGTTAAAAATATATTTTTTAACCTTAATAACAATCAGAGAAAACACTTCATCGCAATGGAATTAATAGCATTAAAAAAGATAATTTTCTGCTCTTTAAAATGGCATAAAAATAATTTGTTTTCTAATAAATATTTCAGAAGTTATTGGCAAAAAACGTCTGAGGATTAGGCTTAAAAACGGCTAATTTCCGTTATTTAATTAAATATATTAAGAATTAATTAACTCTGAAAGTTGAAAATAGCCCCGTTGACCTAGAAATATACTCTAGAATGTCGTGTTTAAATTTCATGTCGCTACCCTTCACCGTTTAGGAGGAGTTCTTATGATTGACCGACAGACAGCTTATGTATTTTCTGCTTCATATTATAGACATTTATAAAAATAAGCAAAATTTTCAGAAATAAAGGTAAATTAGTTCAAAGTCTAACCGTTAACTAGCAACGGAGCAGCTATAAATTTGCGTTATTTCAAAATCGTCTGCACTTAATTAAAAATTATTAAACTTTAAAAAAATAATAACAATTGAAGGAAAAATGTCACAGAAATAAAATTGATGTCATTGAAAAGGTAAAATTTTGAACTTTAAGATAATAAACTAACTTATTCATTCACGATTCACGATTATTCACGTAACTTCAAGATTTCGGTTGTATGTTTGGTGTCTTTGTCTTGTTAGAAAATAGAATTTGATCCTAAACTCAGTTTCTGTGTACTTTGTTGTAAATTTTTATTCAGTTCATCCAAATATTTCATTTTATCCATTATGTCATCGAGGAAAACCAAAATCCCCACTTCATTTGCAGACATAGATCCCCATACAAGGACTGAGCTTCCATCATGCTTGACTGCAGGAATGATATTTGTTTGGGGCAAGTATTTTTCAGAATCAGGCTTCCGTCATTCATAGCTTCCATTATCACTTTAAAAAATATTACATTTACGTTTATCTCTGAATATAAAGTTATTCTAAAAATCTCGAGGCTCTGAAATATGCTTTTTAGCAAAAGTAATTCCTTTATCTCTATTGACTTTTGAAATGAAAGTTTTTTTAATGGCAACAACTCCATTACAATTAGCTTTTCTGAGCACCCTTCTTATAATTTCTGCTGATACACTCCTTTCTATTGCTGTAGACGACAATGTTACAATTTCTACAACGCTCAATTTCGAATTTTTTCGTATTTATCTAAAATGTTTCTCTTAGTCCTCGAACTGAGAGTTCCTTTCCTTCCTCTACCAGGCTTATTTTTTATTAGTCCAGACTTTTTATACTTTTGGATGAATTTTTCTATGCATTCATTACTACTCCAAACATTTTTTTTGCTATTTAACGTCGAGATTTGCCTCATTTGCCTTATTCAGACATTCGAATTACAAATTTCAGTGTAATAACATTTGTTTCAGTCTTGGACCTAATTTTGAGATTTTAATTTTTTTTAAATTTATTTCTCATGGATATCAATTACTGATGCATTGCAGCATCAAATTTATTATACTGGTTTATTTAAAGAAAAGAACTGGTGGCCAAATTCAAATGTTTTGGAAGTGTATACTCAATTTTGTGACTCTCAAATTTAGAACTTCAACATAAAAATTTATCCAATTAAGTTATTATCATTTCCTCGTTTTTACATCCTTGCTTAATACATTCTATAGCGAGCATTTTAACATTCCTGTAAGTATTCAAATTATATTAATGTTTTAAATTGCTATTTTAGACGTTTATTGAAGAACGTGAGTGGTGTATACTCAATTTTGGGAGCCACTGTATATATGGCTTTACAAATGCTTGCAAATTTTAGTTTATTAATGTCCTTAGTTATTTTATCATTAACAGAACCTAACGCAGTAAAGCTAAAATTCATTTTTATGTAAAAAAAATATTCAAGTTAATCAGCAACAACGGAATCATTAAACAAAAATAGCGGGAAAGTTATATCTTCGAATTTCTCATACATTTACACAATACTGTGCGTTTTGTGTTTAGCTTCGTAATATAGCGAAGAGAACCAAAAATGCATTTTAGACTCATTATATTAACCAACTGGAAATAAAATTTATGGATATGCAATTTTGGAGTAAGGATCACGTATCAAATTTATTTATCTAGCTTTAGTGATTTTCACCTATCGTGATCACATACGGACAGATAGACCGATAGGTAGTCATCCCGTTGATGGATTTTATTAAAATTTTGCACAGATATACAATTTTGATTTAAAGATCATATTTAATGCTGAGAATCATAGTTGCTGAAGTCCTAAATTCATCATCAGGAGAAAATCGCGTTTAAAAGGGCATTTCCTTTTTTGCAGAATGGCGTATTATTTCTTTCATTCACACCGTGCTATTCAAGATATTGTATATATTCCTTTATTTTGTTGTCAATTCTATATGTTAACACCAGCTTTGTAATTTCTTCATTTGTTATTCTTCTCTTGTATTTTTTTTTGCAACTCAATAAAGTCCACCTACATCTATACCAACCCGGATAGAAGCCACATACGCTCTAGACACAGCGGTGTGATGTTAAAGCTTCTCTTAGAGTGTACCGAAATTCACCAAATTACAATGCCGATATCTCTCTGAATATCAATGGTATTGAACTGGAATTTTTATATAAGATTCCCTATATACACTCTGTCCCAGAAGTTTATAGAATCTAGTAAAATATATGTTTTAGCTAAACGGAAAGGCATAAGAAACACCAATTACAAATATGTTTATTCAAACCATAAGCGACTTGCATTCAACGAAATATTTAGAAAAATAAAAATTTTTATTTCAATTATATAGTAAAATGGAAATATTAGGTGTCCCAAAAGTTTATAGAATATATGACATTTCACCAAAAGGTGTTCAATACAATGTTCTTAATAGTTTAAAGTCTTTCCATTTCTCAGTATGACATCGTATACACGTTTTTCCATCGTCATAATTGAGGTTTGTAATATTTCTGGTTCCAGGTTGTACCATACACTTTCAATGCCTGTATTCAAGGCATTGATTGAATAAAATTGCCTTCCATTCTCATATACCTTCCGATACATAATGCTCCACACATTTTCAATTGGGTTTAGATTAGGGCTCATCGGTAGCCACACAAGAACAGCATCATTTTTCAAGTTTAAATAATTTTTCGTAGCATTGGAGGTATGGATGGGAGCATCATCTTGCTGATATTACCAATTTCGTCCCCCTATGTTTTCTGCAAATGGCATAAGATGATTTTCTAGCGTGTCTATGTATTTTGGAGAATTCTGTCGGCCATCTAATAAGGCCAAACCCACTTGACCGCTGAAACTGAAAGCCGCCCACACCATCACAGAACCACCACTACTTTGCCTACTGAAAAAGCTCCTGGGCTCTTTTCGTAAATCATGCCAATATTTTATATTCCCGTCAGGTCCATCGAGGTTCCATTTTTTTCATCACTGAAAAGGACAGCCATTCATTTATCACCATATGACATATGATGACGAGCCCATTGTAATCTCTTACTAATGTGAAGCTTTGAGAGTGGTAATCGGCGAACCATTTTTGCGCGGATCATATAACCAGATTCTATAATTCATCTATGAACAGCGTTCTTGGAGATTTGCAACCGGGAAGCCCCAGTAACTTCTCGAACCGACATTTTCTGACTTGAAAGCCATTCTTTGTATCCGTCTATCACTGCGAATATCCGTCACACGTGGTCTTCCCGAACGAGGTTTTGGCTCATATCGCGTCTTACGAGTTAATACACGATAAATCATGCTTTTAGAACGATTTAAGAGTTTCAATATTTCCTTAACAGTCTTACAGAGCAATTTCAAATGCAGAATTTTACTCACTTCTTCATTAGAGAGCTGCTACGCTTTAGGCATCTTGAAACGCAGAACAAACGAACGCTTTCCTTTTCTTACAACGTATTTATTAGGCTCCGAATCGACGTCGTGATTACCGATACCATATTTGCATAAAATTGCATTTGTCTATAAACTTTTGGGACAGGTTATTTCAGTTTATTCTACGATTTAAAAATTGGCATCAAATATACGGGGTAGAACTGCTGTTTTTTCAATTTAATGACATAACATATCTATACAGTAAGTTACATCGAAATATATCCTATACAAGAAAAAAATATAGGCAAAATACGAGATTCTATAAACTTTTGGGACAGAGTGTATATGGCCCTGAAGTTATGAAAAAAAATCAAGCTACGTTTCGCACATGCGCAGTAAAAAATTATTTACTACAAATGCTCATATTCCTGTAATATTCAATTTTTAAATTCAAATTTAAATACAATGCTTCTTTTCATATTGTCAAGTACTCTGTAAATTTAATACAATTTGGTGGAAAACTCTACATGTTATAAGCAAAAAACATGCGAAAAAATTAGGGATTTTTGAAAGAAAACATTTCTTCCAGAATATTTTTGCTGTGTTTACGAAAATGCATGTAAATATTATGCACATCAAATATAACCATTGATGAAAGTTACATCTCGTTATCAGCTTTCTGTGAAACAGGATGGGTCAAACTCCATTTTTCGCCTTCATCCCTTTCTGGTGACCCCCAAATTGCCCTTGTGACCGAATCTTCACTGTCAAATGCGAGTTCCGACGATAGTATGTTCCACATTTCTCAGCAACTGATTGCGAACAATAGTATTCATATTAATTCCAATTTTGTAGCATCTTCAAAATTGTGCATTAATTTTGGACACCAGTGTAAAATGTAGAGACTCATCAAAATCTCGATGTCGAATTTTTGATGATTACGTTACTTTTTCTTTGTTTACTTCGTATATTAGATAATAATAAAAGCAAAAAAAACCTTTTCTCAGGAAATCTCGTTTAGCTCTCCGTCGAAATCATTTTCACCCTAAAATTGTCGTAATGTCTCCCTTATTTAAATCTATTCTATGATATGTTCATCCAGTTTCGATCATTTTCCCCTTATAACTATTATAGTTAACCCTAATGAGAATGCAAATTAGTATTCTGTAAGAAAAATTCGAATTGTATTTTTTTAAAAATAGCTTGTAGATGTAGACTGTGTGCGTATTTATTAGCTATTGCGACTAACAGAGGAAAAGAAATTTCGTAAGTCTATTAACACTTTTGCTGTCATGACTCACGCGTGAGATTCGAACCGTCTATCTAATTAGATGACCACTTTTCTGCTATCTCTTAACCCAGACATGGGCAAACTACGGCCCGCCGGAAGGTTTTATCCGGCCCGCGGATAGAATTTTAATTTGCCGGTCTGACGGAAATTAAAAGAAAATATGATTTATATATTATATATCCATCTCCTTTTCTACTTAGTTTAAATATTTTTTTCTTCCTTTTTTTCAAAGGACTGATGATCTTTTTACTTTCTCTATTTTTGTTCTACAAAACATAAATCGACGGAAATAGCAAGCACAGACAGTGTTGACGCCAGTGCGTCTGCCTTTCGCTCGCGCCCTCTAGTTTTAATGTTCTTTTTTATTTGATTTATTGATGGTATTTCCGGTTTCATTTCTGTTGAAAATCATTCTGTTCTTCGCATTCAACCACATCGCAACGATGTGTTTCTGTACATTACTCGCAGTGCATATTCTATAGAAGATATCAATAAACAGACAGCTTCCAATCGGTGAAGTGTTAAAAGCGGAAGTTCTTTGTTAGTTATAGCTGTAGACTGGTGCCAACAAGCGTTATCTCTTTCTCGGGGAGCAGACATATGGGAATCCAATATAGGTGAATTAGACCTCACATGTGGCAGACTGCGCATTTTAAGCTCCAGCCAGCGGCTTTTTCTTTTGGCGCGAGTTTTAATATTATTTATTGCGTATGGAAAGATCGCGGACATATAGCATCATTGTGAATAGTGGTGAAAGTATTAAAAGTATAGCGTAGCTAGTGCTTGTTTGGATTATTCGTAAAATATTTCAATCCCAAAATGGCTACTAAAAAACATAAAGTTGATTCAGAGTGCCGTGCGTTTAATGATGAATGGACCTGGAAATATTTTTTTACAATTGTTAAAGATAAACCAGTGTGTCTCATCTGCAATGAAGCTGTAGCAGTCTTCAAAGAATATAGCATTTCCCGTCATTTCACATCTAAGCATAAGAATTCCAATTACGAAGCAATGTCCGAATATGAAAGAAAACAAAATGTAGAAAGTCTTTGTAAAAAATTATCAGGCCGACAAAATTTTTTCAAGAAGGTAAACACTATCCAAGAAGCAGCTACACATGCAAGTTACATTGTAGCATACAATATTGCTAAAAATAATAAAGCTCTCAGTGATGGGGGGTTCATTAAGCAATGCATGCTTCAAGTTTGTGTTGTTTTATGTCCAGACAAGAAAAATGATTTTCAGACTGTAAGCTTATCTCGAAAAACGGTGACTTCTAGAATCGAAGCCACCGATAAAAATTTGACATCACAATTAGAGTCAAAGATTGGCCAGTTTAAATTTTGCTTCATAGCTATGGATGAAAGCACCGATATAAATGATACTGCTCAATTAGTATTATTTATAAGAGGTGTTGATGAGAACTTTTAAATTACTGAGGAACTGGCGTGCATGCGTTCTTTAAAGAGAACTACAAAGGGATGTGATATTTTTCGTGAATTTCAGGAAGGGCTTTTAATTTTGAAAGTGCCTATAACAAATATATATAATATTACGACCGATGGAGCAACAATTTTGGCAGGAAAAAAAATCTGGATTTCTTGGACTCTTTAATCAAAACTATCCCGGGAACAATGTTGTTTTTCTACATTGTGTTATACATGAAGATGCTCTGTGTAAATCTGTATTGTATATGAAACCCGTGCTTGATGCAGTCGTGAAGTTTGTAAATACTATTCGATCTCGTGGGCTTACTCACAGGCAATTTCGAGATTTTCTTCAGTCCGTGCAATCTGAATACTCTGATGTACTGTATTACACGAAAGTAGGGTGGCTTAGTGCAGGATGTGTTTTCGAGAGAGTTTGGCAGCTGAAAGACGACATTGTGTCGTTCTTCCACGAGAAACAGTGTTCTGCGGAGTGCGAAATGTTAGAAGATACAGAATGGCTTTCGGACTTTTCATTTTTCACAGATCTTCTTTGTCATATGAACAACTTGAATGTCAAGATTCAACGGAAAAATCAATTTATCGACGATATCTGGGCCCAGCTCAAAGCTTTTAAACTAAAACTTAATCTGTTTGCTGGGCAGCTAGCTAAGAACGACTTGTCTCATTTCTCGAGGTTAAATTCAATACCCTCATTAAATGAAGAGAAGCTTAAGAATTATGAAAATGGCTTGAAAAAACTGCATTTTGAGTTCGAACGCAGATTTCAAGTTTTCAGTGCCATTCAAACAGAATTGGATATTTTACCATGTCTTTCAACGTAAATTGTGAACCAGTGAGGTCAGATTTGCAGCTTGAATTAATTGAGTGGCAATCTAACAATCATCTCAAGCAGTCGTTTCTAAATATGCCAAAGTTAGAGTTTTACAAATCATTATCGAAAGTAAGTTTCCCAAATTTAATATCTCACGCCCAGAAAATCAGTGCTATGTTTGCTTCATCTTATATATGTGAACAAGTGTTTTCAACTATGAACCTTAGAAAGAATTATTTCAGAAGTAGACTGACAGCTGAGCATTTAGCCTCGTTCCTTAGAATCAGTACAGTCGGCAGAAAAAATATATGAGCACCATGACCCTTTCAAAAATTTCTCAGAAATGAAAAACGACTTTTAATGATATGAGGTTTCAAAGGGAAATGCGTGGAGGTTTCAAAGGGAAATGCTTGGACGTTTCAAAGGGAAATGTGTAAATTCCAAGATTGATTCCTAAAAATTCTTCCTTCTTTAGGAAGAGCTGTCAATGTTTATTTTCTTTTGGAGGTGTGTAGTGTGAGAAATAAAAACAGAATCATTTTTCACATTAATAAATACATTATTCATATCTTTTGCAGACGCAATCCAGAGGTAGTTTCAACGAAAACACATGTTATTTCTGGGCCAACAATGAACAATTTGTCGTTAAATCTAGCGGTGCTTCTTGCACATCCATCGGAAAAAAGAGGTTACATTGGTGGTTCGGGATCGGCTGGGGTCCAATAGTTATCAGGTGGAGGGAGGCGGTAAGATCGAAAGCACCCGGAGGTTGGCTGAGACCGCCGATCCATTTGAATTCTGATGCGCTAAATTCACGGAGATCCACAGTTCAGTTCAAAACTCAAACAACCTATCGATCGCTTGGGGAACGTCGTTTCCAAAATTCTCGTCCACTTTGATGAGAGTCCATCGCTTCAAAGAAGAAAATGGCCTGGGGCTGAAGGTGTTACCTTCTCCTGGTATGCGGCACCGTCTCGTTTTATTTTTCCTGGCGAGAGCAATACGTAGA
>BGPR01044056.1:0-12742 GCA_013235015.1 Araneus ventricosus | reverse complement strand
CGAAATAATTGTATAATGTTTCAGACAGCATACTTGACCCCTAAAAATGAATATGAAGCATTACAAGTATTGAAAGAAAAAGACGTAAATGTTTATTTAGGACGCTATTGTTTTATACGTTTAGAAATTTTGCAATGTCTCATATTAACCATTAAATGCCCAGTGTCGCCTTTAAGCAACATACCCAATTTTGTCTTCTAAAATCTTGAGAATAAGGCTAAAGCTCTAATGACCGTTGTTGTCAATAGGACACATTGAAAATGCTATTAAATCTATTTACAACATATAGAAGGCAGCCTGAATGCTGATGAAAAGGATAAAAATAAATTCATGTTTTTCACTTGAGGTTGCATCATTTTAGCTTTGTTTGTACGCTTGAAAATACCATATTTTATTCTACGATATTGAAGGAAATTCCTTATCCGTATTATTAGTCCTTAAAATTAATCTGTGTTTAATATTAGAGAATTTTATGAAGGTAATTTTTCTCAACTAAAGCCCAGTGTTGCCGGTTGGTAACAAACTGTTTTTAGCCGTAAACCATACTTGAAACAAAATAAAATTTTTAAAAGTATATATTCCCTTGTTTTATATAAGAAATGAAAGTCAAAAAAATTTTAAATCTGTTTTTAAAAAATCGAACATTTAAGGGTTCAATGAAAGATGCCATTTTGTTTTGCTGCTATGAATTTCAGGAATTTGGATATCAGCTTACTTCAACAGTTTTGTCTTCATAACTCTCACACAATAAAAATGATCTTGTATTTCGATGCTTAATTTCAAGGCCTTCAGTTTTAACGATATTTAATGATGATTTAGGATTACCAAGTAAAAGGAGAGAGTCACTGAATTTGGACCCATGTAGTACATCAGTTGTGGGGGTCGTTTATGCTAGCCATTGCTACTTTTGGCTCCCAACGTGGAGCCAGGCATTTAGATTCACTGCTATAAATTTGTTGTCCCACGTAGGGCGCCAGTTGTGGGGGTCGTTTATGCTAGCCAATGCTACTTTTGGCTAACAACGTGGAGTCAGGCATTTAGATTCACTGCTATAAATTTGTTGCCCCATGTAGGGCGCCAGTTATGGGGGTCGTTTATTGTTCAGTAAGCAGTTCAAATTAGTGTAACAATGATTTTTATTTAGGTTTAAGTTACCCACGGACAAATTTAAACTAATGATTTTAAAATTTAACAAACATGAAAAAGGAGAATTGTTCTATTCTTCTATTATTATTTCTTCTATTATTTTTAAGGGAGTTGAAAATGTACCGATCACCTTAGCTTTGACAGAAAGGGATCACTACAAATGGCGTCCACTGTATATCTACCAGTTTATTATAGCAGCTTATAAATCATAATTCAAAAGTCCATTGCAGCAGCTTATCGTAGCAAAGTTTAATTGAAGCAGTAACATCTCGTTAAAAATCAATTTTCTATCGACAAGAAAGCTCCAAATAATCTTATTCATATGCTCCAAAATGAGCTTACTGCTGTCTTTTCGCGCAAAGAATATGACTTTTGAAAATCCGTGTAGATTTGTAACTTTCTTTTTTCTGAACAGAGGTACTGTAAATGATTTTAAATTCCAATGAATACAAAAACGACATTCGAAATTTTTGGAAACTTACCAGCAATATTAAAACTAGATGACCTTTGTACAAATTATTGCAAATATCAGAAAAAAACAAAGATATTCGGCATATAATGTAGCATAAGTTAACACCATAGCATA
Source organism: Araneus ventricosus (assembly GCA_013235015.1). Classification (NCBI taxonomy): domain Eukaryota; kingdom Metazoa; phylum Arthropoda; class Arachnida; order Araneae; family Araneidae; genus Araneus; species Araneus ventricosus. Next base: position 11,010 of record BGPR01044056.1, on the reverse strand, counting down.
CTTATAGAGAAGGTTTAGTTGTAATGTTTTGGGACGTATGTTTCCATTTCTACTACATGCGCAAAAAACGTTATTTTATTCCTTTTTGTTCAGTTTATGTCGCACTAGAGTCACATATTTATACAAATCTTCAGAAAAAAATTATCTTTAGACGGTTAGACGATATCATATTTGTTTTCTCTTCTGAATCATCGCATAGCCAGCTACATTTTTACGGGTCATTACATAGTAAGGAATGAGGTCGCTTCTCATTGGCTCTCAGCGTCACGTGATTTGACTTGCTTCGTAACGATGTCATAGCACTCCGCTTAGTCGGGAATTTAATTATTATTTTCTCTTCTACTATTTCATCATGGAGAAATGAAAATGACCTTCCAATTATGATTATTTGGACCTTTCTGAAGAAAATGATGAATACATTTTTAGAATAAAACAAATAAAGGATGAGCCTTCAGCATTGGTAAGTACAGTTTAGTTTCTCGACGCCATTTAGAAGCAAGCCAAGTCATTTAACGCTGAGATCCAATGAGAAGCATATTAATCCCTAGGATCCGTATATATGCTAGCCAGCAGGGGTGTGCTTCTATTGGATACCTACACAATGGACGAGTTTTCTGTTTTGTTTATTTACATTAAATGTTGTAGCTACTTAATGGACCTTATGCACCGTTTGGGTTCAAGAGTATAGAAAAACAGCTGTGGGGGGGAATAAACAAAACGATCGGCCAATAAGTGACTCAGAAATAATAGCAGTTCTAAGACAGCTGATTAAAACTGACCAATAGCTGCCGCCGGCAGGTCTCGTGTCGGAGGACGTGACGTCACATGCATAAGGTCCATTGCATAAGGCCTTACCAAAAGGTCAATGGAATCTTCAAAGCGGAAGTCAAAGTTTTAATGTAAGCAAACAAACCAGGAAACTCGTCCATATGACGCATTTGGTGTTTAGAATCGTCGCATGTTAAAGAATATCCACTATGCATTTTGATCTCCCTCCCTTTGACTTACTATGTCTAAAATTCAACACAAATCTACAACATTGATGCCAAGACGAGATAATAAATTCCTTTATATCTCGTGGAATTTTTTTGAGATATTCTGTTTACACGCAAGCTAACCGATACAAGAGCTTCGCCTTAGCGGATTTCTTTCAGAAATTAGATAGAAACTTACCATTTGGGACCACATGCCTCTCATCCGTCTATTTCTCTCCGTTTTTGAGCTATCCGGCTGACAAACAGAATGACATGATTCAAAACCCAGATAACAAAGAAACATTGACGTCGGCATGGGTAAAGGGTTGTCACAAAGATTTTCATGATAAGGGTTGAACTTTTCTGCAAAGTAGTGGAAAGGTTCGCTAGTCAACAAGAAACAAGGTTTTCTGTAAGATTTCCCCAAGCTTTTATTACAAGCTTGTTTCAGGCCTTTCAGAAGGTTGTTAAGAGCCCTCCTTCGGCGGACAAAATAAAACTCCCCCTCCGAGGCCGTACTCCTACAGAGAGGTCCAACCCCCTTTTTAGACCCCTTCTTCTGACGTCATGTTAGTCCAACTTAGAGTTATCTGGAATGCCAATTAAGAATCTTAATTAATCAGGACTTTTTTTGTTCCAAGCCTCTGTCATGTCTGTATATATAAGGAAACATTAATTTATATGGCCTTTGAAGGAAAAAAAACACTGAAATGTGTAGATAATTGGTTCTTTTTTCTGTACGTGCGTCTTAGGCCATGGCCTCAGTTGGCCCTATTGGAAATCTGGTCCTGGTGAAAGAAAGGGCGTTTCAATACGAAATCCATTCGGTCGCCGTCCGTAGCGACAAAACAAACGGGATCGCTTTGCTGAAAGTTTTCGAGAAAAAAAAAATTGTAACACAACTCAATTTCTCTCGAAATCTATCCTCGTGTATGTTGAAGTGTCTGAAAGAATAAATACGATATGTGAAAATACCAGTGACGTGCATTCAACTGAAGCAATGCTTCAGTAAGCAAATTAAAAATGCATTGTCTAGTTGTGTGTTACAATTTCTCTCGAAATCAATTAAAGTGTCTAAATAAAGTGACAAAACATGTATCCCAAAGCTTGCTCCAGATGTTCTAAATAAACCTTTCTATTTGCCTTAGAAGTAGTTATCATCCTTAATGACTGATTGAACAATATTTAACCCTTCCTTATTTTTAGTTCGACATCATCATTTTCGTGTCAAAAAATCCGCCTCGTGAAATTCTGTCCGTTGTTTCACAGAGCTTTTTTGAGGCGCGATTGAAACTCTTGCAGGGTAACAAACTTCTACAAAATCCATGTTGTGACCCCTCCTTAGTTTGAAGACCATGGGAGTTTCCCCAACCCCCTCTTTCATATCTAAGCGTGGAAGCCACGTGGACACCCTCTGAAAGTCAGCTCGGGGAAAAAAGCGTCTGCAATACTCAAATTTCACGGCGCTTTGGCAAGCACGTGTGACTTCTTATGAGGGGAGGAAGGTTGCCGATTATCCTAGTCGGAAGAAAAAGGATTCACTGGAAAGGGGTAGGAGCGGTTAATTCGTGCCACCCCATCGTAGCCGCCGTTTCGAGAAGATTTTTACCCCCCCCCCCTTGTTTTTCCCGCAAAACTTTCTTCGGGGCTTCCTCGTGTCATCTATGCATATGAAGAGGTACTCCGGTCGAGGAAACCCCATCGGGGGTGGGACCTAGCACGGAATAAATTCCAGCCGCATCGCCTTAGAGATCAAAGGAATTTCGACACTTTGCAGGGGCCGGGGGGAGCATTCATATAATGCGGCAATGGAATGACATGGGAATTCCAAGGTTTTTGGCGATACATAAAATGCATGGCAAGGGGATCTGCCTGTTATCGTCTTTTTGAGAACGTTTCGAACGATAACAGAAAGGGAATACTTCGCTACTACAAATCGTTTTGACCCAAGAGTTGACATGATACAACACATTTTTTATAAATTAATTTATATAAGAAATATTCGGACAATTATATCCTAGTTCTTCTAAATTTTCACTAAATTATGAATTTTATGTATTAATAGCAATAAACCTTGCAAACATATGTGAAGATACAATCATTAAATTTTCTAACTGTATCCAGTCAGCCAGTTTTAATTATATTAAAAAAAGTTTTCAAGGGGGTTGAGTTTTGATTTGGGGTTAAATTATGATTATTTGCGATTCATGAAATATTTAAAATTTTCCGAATAGAAAACACTTATGTCTATACAAATATTTTAAGAAAGTTTGCCTACTTCGAATAACATTAATCCAGTAATCGATTGTCTCAGTGGGTTTTGAATAAGAAAATGAAACCGCTCTACTTACAATCTGAGTCGGATTCTTTTGAATATCTTCCGTGCCGTAGTGAAGGCTCAACCTACTTTTTGATAATATCAAATAAAGAAAGTCACAAAATAGATCGTTCGCGAAAAGTAAGCGCAGTGTGTGAAAGTAGTTAATAATTCAAAACTTTTCACCAAATGTGAAGAATCATCGTTATTCCTGACTGACACACATTATTAATATATTTGTGTAGTTAACAGCAATTGATATATTTCTTCAATTGTTGGTTGTTATTTCATCTTCCTCAATGATACTTAAATGCGTTGTTGCAACAAATTGTACCTAACAATATATCGTTGTAGTGAACAAACAGTAACTGACTTTGTTTCCATTCATGTTTCTTCTTCAGCAGAAATGCTTAAATGTACATTGTTGAAAAAAAAATTTCAACTCTCTGTACAGGAATAATTTCGGAAATTTCATTTAAAAAATCCCCATCGGCAAGCCGGAAGGCAAAAGAAGATTCCTTTTGTTTGGAGATGTAAGGAAAATAACACTTCGTCCTCGATTTTCATTATGGTTGGAGCTGCAAGAATGAAAGTGTGTGGAATAGAATGCAAATTATGAGAGATTTCAAACAAGGGGCAACATGCATAGGTTAAAAGGCTGTTTAAGTTTGGGGGAGGGGGAAATCACATTTTAGCTCATGACTCCGAAGAAATTGCAACTATCAACAACTTCACATACAAAATTTTCGTTATGATAAGGCAACAATTCGTCTAATTTGAGTTTTGCATGGCTTTTGTCCAGTCAGTTTCTACGTAAAGCCCTATAAAAGCTTTTTTTAATAAACATACCAACCTTCTGTTGGACTGGCGATGTGCGAGGAAGGACTGCTGAACACGTCCGCTACCAACCGTCACATATATGTGACATACACCGTTTCTTACCAGAGCCCGTCGTCATATAAATGCGACAGAAGTAAAATCTAGTCCTATTGATCCGAAACACATCTTGGGCTGTGGTGGACGTTTTTCCCAGGATACCCTGGTAGCGAAAGGGTGAAATTATCTAATATAAATTGTAAAGTATTTTCTTAAATTTATGATATGTGCAATTAATTACTTCTTTTTAGTCATAAAACCAGAAACGTATATTTTTATCGAATTTTGGTCCAAATCAGTCTGCATGAGTTAGAAGAATCATTTTAGCTTGAGGTTTTATCATCAGAATTTTTCAGCAAAAATCTAAAGTTTTAAAGTAAAAAAGCTACTTTTTTCACATACCATTAGGTGTAACGTAAAAATGAATTACACTATTCTTGTCGCTCATTTAATAACCAAAAAAAAACAGCAAAGAGTTGAACTTGATCCGATTATTAATTACAGAGATAAAGGGCGTTCCGTAGATGTTGCCATTTTGAATATTTGAGGGGGGCTGGGGAGAAACCTCCAGGTTTTTTTTTGTAAAAATGCTCCTCTGGTAGGGGTCTATCAATGGTATAAAACTCAGCTTTACGCATCCCTTTCGAGTTCTTTATTAACCGGGATATGAAGGACTCGACTTGCAACTGCACGTGATCCGCCTTCCCCCCCACCCCGGGGAACTTGCAACTGGGGTGCGCTCCCGCTTCTTTTTATAAATAAAAGGCGCATTCTTTTTCTCTCATTCTCATTTCTGTTCATTCTCATTAGTTAGGAATTAGTTAGGTTAATCGTATGCAGCATTTTCACACATTTTATTTTCCGAAAACGCTTGCAATTGCAATTTGTTTAGTCACAGTTGAGTAACGTAACTAAGTTTACGCACCTCAATCCCAGCAGCCGTTTCGCAGAGACAGCCTCCAGTCGAATTTTCAGTTAGTCTATGCAGCAAATCAATAAATTAAAATGAAATGTTCCTATAACCTTTAAGTAAAATGTAAACATCTCCCCTCCATTTTTCACTTTACCCCTATTTTGGAGAAATCAACTCCACCTGGCGCATGCGCAATAGCTCGGAGGGTGATCGATCAGAAAATGATCAGTAAAATATCTTTTTTTTGTAAAAATTATCAAATGCTCATATTTCCCGTAATATTCAAATTTTTGAATTCAAATTTTAATACAATTTTTCTTTTACGTATTGTCGAGTATTCTTTAAGTTTCGTACATTTCGAAAGCAAACTCTGCTTGTTATAATAGAAAAAACACATGCTGAGTTTGAAATTTTCAATTTAATACCGATTTTTACTTATATTCTGATAAATATTGTTATTGTCTCACTTTGGTTTATCCTGGCATACATTTCGATGGAGGTTTGAAATCTATCAATAAAAATGTATGTTGTCATTGGAAATTTAGGACAGTGCAAATTATAAATATGTAGACGACTCCTTATGAAATTTTTAAGCATGGAACCTTTTACTGAACGTTATTTCCTAAAAATCGGTGCCCTTTTTTTTAATATTCGATGATCGACGGCGAAATAATGCTGGGCTGCTCCTTTTTACTTTCTCGTATACGGAGTATACAAAGAGAAAGTATTGTAATCGTCAAAAAATTCGAACTCCAGATTTTGACGAATCTCCACGTTTTAGACCTCCCTGAGTCCGGAAAACACTATTTTGGAATTATGTCTGTATCCAGTCGGATTTCCTGTACCAACAAAATGGTTAAGTGGTAAAACCGCTGAGCTGAAGTTTTACAACACGTTCCGATGCACTTTGACAGACTAAAACATGAAGTGTAAGAATTTCTATAAATAAACTCAGCTCTGAATCGAGTTCGATCCTCACATGCCTGTGCCAGCTGGTTCTTAACCTCCGATCATTGATATTGTCAGAGAAAAGTAGAATAACAAGATGTACTGATCTAATAAATTTTGAATGAGCAATAAATTTTTAAAGAATTAAAATCCCCATCGGTAAGCCGGAAGGCAAAGGTAGATTCCTTTTGTCTTAACCCATTAAAGACTGACGTTGCGAAAACGCAACATTAATTTCTGAATTTTGTTAAAGATATGTTCTACGTTTCGTATGTCCGAAGTAATATTTTTATTTGATTCTCTATACTTTAATTGTTCGTAATACATTTTTTTGTTTCCACATTAATTGAATTTTAACACACGCAAAAAAAAATAAATTTTCTGGTGTTTTGAAAACGGAAAAAAGTCTACTTTCAAATAATAATTGTAGATGGCAGCACGGTTCTTCTTTACTGTTGAGATGTCTCTTCCTTCTCCCCAAGTTGCAAGTGTGAGCTATGCAACATCCACAAGTTGCTTGTTACCCTCTATATAAAGAAAATAATACCTCCTCTTTTGAAGTCCTATGAATACTACTCTAATACAACCCTTAGCAGGTTCCCACTGGCGCAGTTGGCTTGTCACGATACTCGCACACGGTTACCCAGGGTTCTATCCTTGCTTTCGGTTTGTTTTTGCCAGCGTCAACAAATGGCTCCTTTTCCTTTCCTTAAATTCTTTTATTTAAAATTTCAAAATTCTCACCCCATATCATTTGTTTTTTATTCTCTCCTTAAAATGTTTTAGATCTTGCTTATCATCACATCTCGTGTTTTATTTAATTGTTCAACTTATACAAAATTTCTTAAATTTTAAATTCTAAAGCTGAACATATTCTTTCGTAGGGATTCTTATGGATCTTTCTAAATGAAACTTACGTGAATCTTCCAAGAATGCAAAGAAGTCTCTGATATGGTAAAGATGAACATTCATTCATTCAAATAATTGGCAAATAATTACATACAAGAATGACTTCAGATACTGAAATACAGAACATATCTTCAAGATTTTAAGTATCCTTGAAGCTATAAAAAAATTATATCATCTTTTATTTATGCTTTAATTAATTTGTGTTTAAAATCGGAGCAATACATCTAAACTATTAAATCCTGTATGGAATGATAGAGAATTTTTTTTTTATCGGATTTTGAAATTTTTATAATAAATATATGCATAAATTAAAGAAAAGAAATATCCAATAAAAAATCTGTTAGTTTATTTACAGAGTTGTTTAGGAACAATTTAGTCTAAGCATTATTTATAGCTGAGGAATACAGCTGAAATACTTTTATTCACCCATGTTAATAATTCATTAGTTATTCATAGATGGCAGCACCAGACAGCCTGTCTGCAAAATGACCGCTACAAGGATTCTTTACGGTTTTCAAAAAGTTCTTACTATTTTCATAGTTTTATGTACTTAAAGTTCTCCTGTTTTTTTTTTGTTTTTTTTTTTTCTCAAATGATAGTCTAATAAAATTTTCTTATTAAGGGGTCATTTTATGACCCTAAGCCTCCGGAAAACTCAGATTCCTAGAAAACTAGCCACCTGTTCATTCTTTTCTTATCAGCAGCTGAGTTTGTCACTGTCTTTTTTTTTTATTTGTGCATGCATAGGCTTAGAGAAACGTATATTTAAGATTTTATAAAAAAAAATAATAATTTTTTTCAATGCTTGGTATGATATGTTCTCCTTTAGTCACCTCACTGCATGTTTACATACTGATATTTTTTCAATGGTATATTCCAAAAGTTAAATTTTATAATAATACTCAGGGATGAGATTTTTCCTTTTTTTTTTTATTTTCTTGAAATGAAAAAATTCCGCTTTTCTTTTTTCCCGAAAAAAATCCGCCTTCCCCTTTTTTTCTTTACAATGATCTTGGAATATGTGTTCTTAAAAAAAAAAAAAATTAAGAGATATCCGCACCTCCCTTTGCAAGAAATGCTAAGAAAACAGAACCTTGTGACTGAAAATTCTTTTTTTTTTTTCTTTTTCAAAATAATATGCATTTTAAAGTGAAAAATTTGTTGAAAACCAAGTAGAATGTAACTAATTGCTTACTGTCAAAAATTTCATTTACATTCAAAATTTTATTTTTAACAGTATTTTCCCCCCACTTTTTACTATTACTCTAGCTACAAACTTGTTGACTAAATAACAGTTGCAAGTATGATTAGTATTTCATTGTTAATTTGGTATTCCTTTTTTTTTTGTCATATGTGATTTTCAAGTGTCCTTTATTTTTTTGATTTGCTGATTTTAGCCCTGTATGTAATTAAACAATTACCCACTCACAAACATATATATATTTGTATATAATAATTTATCCTTCTTAAATGCTTAAGTTACTTAAAACGTATTTCACGCGTAAAATTTTCAGATTTCTATTTTCAGCTTTTTTGGTTTTCTTCTAATCTCATCCCTGAATATTTTTAGAAAAGTATAAATTCCTGAAATGAAATTTCTTAAGTCGAAATGCTTAAAAAATTTTGCATGTACTAAACTCAACTCGAAATGGAAGCAGTAGGAAACAACTCAACTCAACTCTAAAAGGGAGAAGGGGGGGAGAAGCAGGAGGAGCCAACTCAGCAATCGCTGGGGGGGGTTACTACTAATCTAAATGCACACGGAGGAATTTAAGCCAAGATGCCATCATCAAATGCTTTGTTATCTGTGAACTTAACCCTTAAATGCCCAGTACTGCATTTAAGCAATATACCCAGTTTTGTCTTCTAATATCTTCAGAATAGTACTGGAGCTCTAATGTCTGTTGTTGACAATAGGATACATACTGAAAATACTAATGGATCAATTTACAATATATAGATGGCAGTCTGATTGCTGATGAAAGAATCGTTTCAAATTAATTCCGTACACAAATCGATTACAGGTAATTTTTGTACAGAATGATATCTATGAATGACTTAATTTTAGATTATAAGTGTAAAAATGTCATAATTCAATGCACGGCCTGAGCTCGGGATATAATGGTAAGAAATCAAATGCGCACGGAGGAATTTAAGCCAAGATGCCATTTGTGGCGATTAAACAAGATTAGCTGCTATTCCAAGGGGTTTTTGTAGTATAAAACAACCACGACGAAAGGATACTCATGTCGGTGCATTTTGATTATATAGTTTAATGAAATAGACGTTATTGCCGCGACGCGGCTTACATTCGTTAACGATACAAAATTACAACAACTATCATTGCTGAGGCGCGCGCAACAGCGCCCTCGTGTGGCCAATGTTTCGGCACACCATTATCAAATGCTTCGTTATCTGTGAACTTCACAACAAAGAAACAGAGAGACAGTTGGATTAATTGAACGGATGAAAGATGAATTAACGAGATCGTACTCGATTCTACCAAACTTGTTAGATTCGAGTACTATCTTATCAAACATCTTCATCACGTCATAACCTTAGTGGCGATTGGTAGAAAGGCCTGCTCCAGGAATTTTTCTAAAATTTGGTACACTGTTGTCTAACATATTTTAGGGGTAGATCATCTCCAACCTAATCCCTCTGGGTAAGGTAGGGTATAGTCGTTTATGTACACGAAACAAATGAGCCGACTGACTTGAAATATAACATCTCTCGGACAATTTTCATGAAATTTCTAACGTAAAATTCTCATTGGCCGACTAAAACTATTGTAGGGTAAATTAGCCATTACCCAGTCCTACAGGGTGGTGTAGGCGGGTAACTTCTGGTACTCTCCACTAGTCGGAACTATATATGTGTGTGAGTCCTTCACATTTGTCTGAACACTTAGAACACAAGTTTTGAAATAAATTTATTCCCGTTTTTGACATTGTTGCCATTTTATTTACAGCACACATACACACGAAAACAGACGTAATACATTTAATACACACAAAGAAATGATAACAGTCTGAATGCCATGGTTCATTTACAGGAAAATTATGAGTGCCATACTAATTTAAATAAATACCGATAACTAAGGTGAGAATAGTCGTAAAGAAAGAAAACGAATTTTTAAAGTCAGTTTAAACTGAATGTAGGATGCTTTTCGTAATTTTTGGTTTTACCTCAGATATCATGCAAAACCCTTTTGGTCGGTTTGAAGAAATATTTAAGCATCAATTAATCATTTTTACGTACCATTCGTATAACGCTGAATTTGACTAATCAAAACATAAATGTTAACAAAAAATTTCCAAATAACTCATTTCGTTTCACAATAAGCGAAATCGGTCCTTGGCCTATTATAAAGCAGCAGGAACAGTTCGGAAAGCGAGCAAAGTTATGTATATGAAAAGACAAGATAATTAACTGTATCTAAATCATTAAGATTATTATAATTAATCATATAGATTAGGGTAATTAATTATATCTTAACAACAATAAAATGAGACGAGATTATGCCATTTTTATTTGAGAGTACGCTAATATATATATATATTTTCAAACACGGGCATCCTACTTTTTGTTCGATATTGTTATTTCAATCTTTATTACGTTACCAATAATCCCAATTCTTTATTGATAAAAGTAGATTCATCAGGAAAGAAGGCTGAACTACAAAAGTGACAGATTGTGAAAAAAGAAAAACAAAGCAATATGATACAGTTACGCAATGGGAACAACTCCAAATTACATAGCTTGAGGTATAACTGTTTTCCGAAAGAGTACAGAAAAAAATTCCGATGTTATATTTTTCAAGATTGATTATTCCGTTATAAGTAATCCATTGTGAAACGGAATTACAGTTAATTCAATTTTGGGCAGAAAACTTTTCACTTTTGATTACAATTTTCAATAGTAAATACGAAATCCACCAAACAGTAGCTTGTTCCCGATTGCATTGCTACGTCCATTTGTTTGTTGTCCATAGAAAAAAACATTCTTTATGGCGTTTCTACAATCTCATCTTTTTCAACCAAAACTTCAATCATGACGTATTTGAAGTTCAG
>BGPR01044054.1:0-12744 GCA_013235015.1 Araneus ventricosus | reverse complement strand
CAAAGTTCAAAAAGTTGCTCATATATATAGTAAAAAATCTTGACTTATAAACATATTACAACTTATTACATTCTAGCAATTTTTTTCAAAAATATCATACTCTAAACCAATAAAGAATTTTCATTTCTATTTCAAATGTTCAAAGATTTTCTTTTCAGCTATTATTGTTTATAGCTTAGGCAGGCTTTAAACTTAAGAATACTGTAAAGTACAAAGTCAAATAAACACACACATAAAAAAAAAAGAAAGACAATATCAATATTTACAGAAAATCTAACTTTTTCACAGGAGTGTTTACGGTCCTATTAAAAAATGTCTGGAAATTATACAAAAGAAAAAGAAAAGTAGAGGGTACAATTAAAATTTTAATGATTGAAGTAATGTAAATTTGTTTATAATGAAATATATTAAAATGGCCTTACAAATATAAAAATCAAATTAAATCATTAAAATGCTTCAATTTTCAGAAATTAAGTAAATGAAGATTATTTTTAAAATCCTGATACAATGAATTCTGTTGTTCAGTTGGTTTATTTTTCTTTTTCAAAAATCTGACTCTCTAATTCATAGGGATGTAACGAATATTCGGCCCTTTTGCTGAATATTCGGCTGGCCGAATACTAATCAGATATTTGGCCGAATACATTCAGCATAATAATTTTTTAAATACACATTTAACAAAGAATATTGCAGAATTACATTTCACTGCATTTATTATCAAAAAATCTCCTAACATTTACACAATTTTAAGCATAAGTGTATTTAATATAAAGTTACATATAATTCATCATTGTAAAGCCTGAAATTATGATGCAAGAACAATATTTTTTTAGCATTTTCCGAAGAAAGTCTGTTCCGTTTGTTTTCATAAACAAATAATACCAACTAGGGATATAACGAATATTCAGTATGAGACCTATTCAGACCTTTTCTGAATATTTGTGCTGGCTGAATATTAAACAGCAAAATAATTTCAGGATAGAATGTTTTAAAAAAATCTTGTTTTAAATATGTGTAATAAAGAATATTTCAGAATTACATTTTGGTACATTTATTATTAAAAAAAATCTAACATTTATCATTTTTAAGTTGCATAGTACATAAGTGTATTTAATAATGTAGCATATAATTTATAGAAGTCTGCTCCATATGGTTTCACATATATTACCAACTTCAAAAAATAAACGATCACTATATAATGATTGCCAGGTGGAGAAAGATATTAATTTGCTAAATTTATGAACCTTGCAAATTTTCCCAACGCCAATTATAAGTTCTTTATCAAAATAGGAATTTATTTCTAGCAATTTTAATTTATCCATTGAATTTTCTTCTGTATTTGTAATTGTCATGTTCTGCAATGATGGCTCTTCTTTTTTTTTGTAGCCATCCCAAAATGATGAGGGTTTCTCATTTCTTATTGTAATTAAATATTTAAAATATTACAAATATACATTAACATTTCTCAAATATACAAATAATAAAAAATAAATTTTATTTAATCTTAAATTTTTACATTTAAAATTTGAAAAATATTTCATTTACAATCAAAATTGAAATATTTTTAAAAATTTGGTATTCGGCCTGAAATTTGGCCGAATATTCGGTATCCGGCCAAATCACTATTTGTTACATCCCTACTAATTCCTTAATTTCAGATGTTTCTTCTTTAATATATCTTCGGAGTGCATTTGCTTTTATAACCAGCGGGAGTGGCCTCCCCTAAACTTTCTCGTATACTTCCCCAAAAAGGTGCTGTTTCCCCTCCCACCGCGTGGATAAATTAGAAGACCACATACCAATTTTCAATTATCTAATGTAAGTTACTAAAAGATTTGTACACATCTAAGCAGCCTTTTAGCTTGCCAGCAATATCTCCGATCTGATTGTTACAAATTTACTACCGATAGTTGTAGTTGAAAATATCATGCACATTGGCAGAGTGCTTAAGAAATTAAAAAGGCATGAAGAACAGAACTGATAAATCAATTGACACTAATTTTGGTTTGTTACTTTATAGCTTTACTTTTAACAACTACTTTCGTTCTGTCAGAGTAAAAATAATGCAAAATCCACTCGAAAAAAAATGCATTACGAAATATACAAAATAAAACTAACCGCAAATCAAATATGCAAGTCTTATTGAGAAAATGTTTCGGCGTGAAAGAAAAATTAAAAGAAAACACTCCATAATTAATTCACTTTTATTTGAGAAGAATTTGGCAGTGAGCCAAGATAGGCCGTATTACGGGAACAGCAGTAACCAGTACGCATGCGCGCGGAGATAACGGATTCTCTTCAAAAGTAAATTATACGGACCGACAGACAGTCAAACCTTTGACGGATTTGGCCCAAAATTTTATACGGACCTACATTCATGACGATAAAACTGTGTATAAAATTTTATTCATCTGGCTTTTCAAGTTTTTGAGTTATAGAAATGGCAGGTTAAAATAAGCACTTTCTAAGACCCGTGGAAACCCTGTTCGAAACCTTGAAAATTTATGCAGAATTTCTTTTAATGCCAAAAATAAATAAATAAACTAAAAAATAAGATTTCTGAAAGTTTCTGATTAAAATGTGTAAAAGCTATTCTTAAATTGTTTAAATGCATGCGTCTACAGTTTCAGTGAAAAGTGTGATTAAATTACAGGTCAACTCTTAGTAGGAACTCTCGAAGTTGTTTTAAAATTTTTAAGTTTCTGAGATAATTGTATTTCATCGAGAATTAGGAAACGTATTGTCAAGATATTCATTCTATGCTTTATCCGTAGTTACTATTTCATTGTAACTGCAAGCTTCTAAAAGCACAAAATTAAATGCCTTGTTTAAATCCATATACAAAAAAGAAGAATGTTTAATTTCTTGTCTTTTCATACAAATCTACAGTTTTTGTCCGATCATGATAAAATTTCATACATGTGTTCTTCAAAATTAGAGGACAATCACTGGCTAAAAAAACTGGCGGAAAACTCCAAAAATATTCAATACGTCTCCTAAAAATCCGATGTGTCATGATTTATTTTCTATTGCCTGTGTAGTTTGTTTTTCAAATCTTTTAAATGAAAGTACATCAAAACTTCGATTGAACTTCATCGACCAGAAAAGGGCTGTGATGGATCACAGAAAATCATTAATGTAAAAATCTGTTAATTAAAGTATGTAGAAATCAATTAATTAAAGTTCAGTAACATGAATTCACTGCTCGCTTGCAACGAAAATGAAAATAGTATCCTTTAAAAGTGAAGAATACATTCACATTGTATTTAACTTTACAAAACGATTAATATAAACTGCAATATAAGAGTAGTACTGTACAGAATTGTACTGTAATACTATAGAAGTACACTCTGTCACAAAAGTTTATAGACTCTAGTAAAATATATGTTATAGCAAAACGGAAAGACATACAAACTCCAATTACAAATATATTTATTCAAACCATATGCGACTTGCATTCAACGAAATATTTAGAAAAAATAACAATTTGTATTTCAATTATATAACAAAATGGAAATATTAGGTGTCCCAAAAGTTTATAGAATATATGACTTTTCAACAAAAGGTGCTCAATACAATGTTCTTAACAGTTTAAAGTATTTCCATTTTTCAGTAAGACATCGTATACACGTTTTTAAATGGACATAATTAAGGTTTGTAATATCTCTGGTTCCAAGTTGTACCATGCAATTTCAATGGATGTCTTCAAGGCATTCACTGAATAAAATTGCCCACCATTCTCAAAACCCTTACGCGACATAATGCCCCACACATTCTCAATAGGGTTTAGATCAGGGCTTATCGATGGCCACTCAAGAACAGTAGCATTTTTAGAGTTTAAATAATTTTTAGCAGCACTGGAGGTATGAGTGGGAGCATTATCATGCTGATATTCCCTATTTCGTCCCCCTATGTTTTCTGCAAATGGCATAAGATGATTTTCTAGTGTTTCTATGTATTTAGGAGAATTCTGTCGGCCATCTAAAAAGGCCCAACGCACTTGACCGTTGAAATCGAAAGCCGCCCACGCCATCACAGATCCACCACCACTCTGGCTACTGAAAAAGCTCCTGGGCTCTTTTCGTAAATCATGCCAATATTTTATATTCCAGTCAGCTCCATCGAGGTTCCATTTTTTTTTTTTCATCACTAAAAAGGACAGCCATCCATTTATCGCCATATGACATATGATTACGAGCCCATTATAATCTCTTACTAATGTGAAGATTTCAGAGTGGAAATCTGCGAGCCATTTTTTGCGTAGATCATATAACCAGATTCTATAATTCGTCTATGAAGAGTGTTCTTGGAGATTTGCAACCGGGAAGTCCTAGTAATTTCGTGAACCGACATTTTCTGACTGGAAGTCATTCTTTGTATCCGTCGCACGTGGTCTTGCCATACGTGGTTTTGTCTCATATGGCGTCTTAGAGTAAATACACGATAAATCATACTTTTAGACTGATTTAAAAGTTTCGATATTTCCTTAACAGTCTTGCCGAGCAATTTCAAATGCAGAATTTTACTCACTTCCTCATTAGAGAGCTACGAAGTTTTAGGCACCTTGAAACGCAGAACAAAGGGCCGCTTTCCTTTTCTTACAACATATTTATTAGGATCCGAATCGATGTCATGATTACCGATACCATATTTGCATAAAATTGCATTTGTCTAAAAACTTTTGGGACAGGTTATTTCTGTTTATTCTACGATTTTAAAATTGGCATTAAATATACGGGGTAGAACTGCTGTTTTCTCAATATAATAGACATAACATATCTATACAGTAAATTGCAATTAAATACATCATATACAACAAAAAATACAGGCAAAATACAAGATTCTATAAACTTTTGAGACAGAGTGTACATTATTTAGATGAGGACGGATAACAGAAACTGACAGTCAATCGAAGTTTTACAGTATTCAACTCAATGACACTGATTATTCTCAGATACGGAAACTCTCTGTGCTTAGTGCTTTTGCGCTAGGTGGAGTCGATTTCACAAAAATAGGGTGAAGTGAAAAAAGGAAGGCGAGATGTTTACAATTTTACTTCGTGACCTACCAAAGAACTCCGAAAATGCGTCATATTAATAACTTCATTTCACCCTATGCGGAGATAAATCGTCCTTAAGTGATAGAATTGGCACATTTAAACGAAAAATATACGGTAATAAAATGTCAATATCCGGAAAAAAAGTGCTGGTAAACAGTTCTAGAGCTAATTCAACGTAGCTGACCTATGCACTGTGCTTTAATGTAACCCCAAAGAAGAAAATAATAATGGGGGGCGATTGGGTGACAAGAGATTTTAGAGCACCTAAGAATTACCCCAGAATATCGGGCACTGACAACAAAATTTTAGTTAAAAATTAGCTAGCTTTCCGGGACGCTACTGTTTTTTTTATATATATAATTCCTAATTAATGGCAGCTATAATAAAATAAAAATTTAATTTTATCTTCAAAAAGTGTATGTGTGTAGTTAAAACTGTAGACTTTCGGAGACCACAAAAAGGGCTAAGTTGTCAGCAACACATTGGCTAAGCAAGCTTCCCTTGATAAAACAAACTTTTCTTTCACTGCTGACGCGAAAATGCGTTTGTGCTTTATCTGATGGCTTAACATCAATGACATAGCGAGGGTAAATGGCACCCGGAGCATATTTATTCTTAGTCCCCAACCAAATTGAATTTTTCATCTTCTGGCTTTAAAAACGAACAAAAATAACAAATTATTGTCTCTGTGGCATCTATGCACCTCTTGCCCACCCCTCGTTACTGGTTTACGTGGAAAAAAAAGTATGGAAACAAAAATTTAACATCTGCTTTTTTTTACCCGATTAGTATCGATGCAAGTGATTAATATTTTTTAAGTCATTTAATCCTTTCAAATCCGATGACTGTTTGGAAATTACTCTGCAATCTATTAGATATTTATCAAAAGTGTAAGTAAGAAGCAAATGCCCTTTGAAAACAATACGCTTTGAAAAAAAAATTATTCATCAGACACAAATTTAAAACTTCAGTAAGAATTTGGAAATAAATTTTGAAGATTCGTAGACCCTTATGTCTTGCTATTCCTATCGCAGTGACTGAATAATATGACGCATAAGACCCACGGACAACTTTTTAACATTTGATAGATAATGCCCAGATGAAGCACACTTACCACTTTCGACACTTACTTGCATTAAAACATCCATTTTTTGTTACAACTGTAAAATTATTGATAACTTAAAGCCTAATATTGTGAAAAAATAAAAATACTAAAATATAAATACGAAATTCAGAAAAATGATGTACTTTTACTAAAATATACTGGAATGTATTAAAAATGCAAGCAATGATGATCATTTGAGATTTATTACGAAATAATAAAAACTGGTAAGAACTTTTCAGATGAAAAAAAAGAGCACAAAAGAAATCGTGAACAAGATTTTATTGCAAAACGACACATTTATTTCAACATAGGATGGATATTTACAAACAGGTCTTCTCTAAGCATTTCACATGGTGCATACAACAGAATATAGAGACAGCCCAAAAAAATTCATACACATTTCTAACAAATATGTAAACAAGAATTGCATCAATGTGTAAATATTTAAAGCCATTAATTAAAATATAAATTAATATAGTCTTTATGTTGTATGATGAATTTCACCGGAAGTACATCTTAATAGAATTCTGGTGACTATATGGTTATGAAAATAAGGAAGAACTCAGTTTCCGCCATACTCATGGTATCTCAATCGCTCTGGATTACTTTTCGTAAAGAAAACCGAAACGTACTAATAAAAAGATGTCCCCAGAGATCGGTAACAAATAAAAAGGATAGGCCAGGCATATAGAAACAAATCGTTTTTGTTACAAGATATGAGGTAAACTATTACTTCATGAATCACGAGCTTCGCGGAGAGTAGACCCATAAATGCAATTAATATAATAAACTGTCCCTCAAAAACCGGGCGTTGCCTGTCAACAGTGGGAGTTATTTGTAAATATTTCGGAAACTAGTAGAGATATACACTTGATTTTTTTGGATACCGGCGTTTTAATGTCTTAGCTTTGCTCTCATTTTAAAATTTAATTATGTTACAATGTTACACTTTTTTTCACAGTCATGTTCAAAAATTTTTTAAAATTTATTTATTTTTTTATTTATGAATTTTTTTCACGACTTTATGTAAAAAAATAATGTTCTTTTAGTGAGTGAAAAAATTTTGTGAAATATATAATACTTACCGAGATATCGTCAAAAGTTCTCAAAATTCAAGTAACATGGGAAAGCCAATTTTTTAAAACCCGATACAGTTCGAAATTTTAATCAAAACTATAAAAGATTTTTGGGGAGGCTAATTTCATGACGGGGAGTCATTCAACGAAAAAGATGTATAGGCGTAATGGGAAAATTCCGAGATAACTGTTAATTAACTTGGTTAATCAGTTCTTTTTATCTGAATAAACCTGTCCTGTTGAGAGATTAACATCGACACTAGTTTTGTGAAGACCCAATAATATATACCAGAGTTACAGAGGTGTCCCATTTTTTTGGTGACGACTGTAGATTAACATTAAGGAAATATAAAACACACAGAATAAATATATAATAAACATGCCAATCTTAAGCTTCCATAATACTAATTTGATATTAAAATGTTAATTAAGAGGCATAACACGCCAGAGAAAAACTCTTCCACATGTAATAAAACGGCATACAGTAATTACAGAAAAGTCCTTTATAACATTCTGTAATGAAATGCAAATGCGTATTGATATACGTATTAAACAAATTCTATTGCATGCAAATAAAAAAATTACTATTAAAGGCTGGCTAACCATGAAATTAAATTACTAGTTGATAAAACCCAATTTATACGTTTCACAAAAGAGGAAAATAACTACAAAAAATTAAGTAATAAACATACTGTGTAACAACTAATCATTTAAAATATACACTCATTTTCATTGCCTTTATTTGAATGATACGTGCTTTCCGTCTGCACTTTGTAAATCACTAAAATATTACAAAATGAATTAAAAGGCTTTAAGGCAAATTTCACACATGCATGATTTCCGTGTGATAGCGCCGTTAAAGAATTTTCACATCAGGAATCCGTAATACTAGAAAAAAATTAAAGGTTCTGTAAATATGTACGTATAGTATCACTTAAATTAAAAATATTTAATGGCAGTATAATGACGTAGGCTATTAAGTAAAGGATGGAAGCCTTCATGTGTCTCTAATATTGCTATTCAAAAAGAGAAATTGAAATTTAATTATTAACAAATTATTTTATTTTAAATGTTATTTTATGTTTTTTCCCAAATGATATATTTTAAAAAAGAATTTAACTACGTATGCAGTAAACATACTATTCATCTTGAGTAAGTGTAAGTAAAAGTTTGTAGAAATGCTCGTGCTGAGAAAACGATTCAATAAACATTATAGGTGTATGGGTCATTCATTTTCTATGGTATGCATCAGCAGATGTTTCTTTCAAAATATTTGGGGAGAAATTATATTCTCTATAAAAGTCATATCAAATTGTTTCTCCTTTGTATGCATATGTAAATGTGTTTTTAAATTCGACTTAGTTATTACACGTAAAATAGTTTGTTACACATAATTGTTATACACACGGTTTCTCTTTGATATGTGTCTCTAAATGTATCGTTAAATGCCGACGTTGAGAAAATGTTTTATTACAAATCACTTCATCTCTTTCGTATGAGTCCGTAAATGTCTTCTTAAATTCGATTGATCAGAAAATGATTTTTTACAAACAACACATACAAATGGTTTTTCTTTCGTATGTGTCCGTAAATGGATGGTTAATGTAGGACGCTCAGAAAATGTTTTATTACAAATGTCACAAGCATACGGTTTTTCTTTCGTATGTGTCCGTAAATGTTTCATGAAATCACCATGCTGGGAAAATGTTTTATGACAAATGTCACATGCATACGGTTTCTCTTTTGTATGTGTCCGTAAATGTGTTCTTAAATTCGACTGTTGAGGAAATGCTGCATTACACACGTCACAGACAAAGGATTTCTCTTTCGTATGCGTCCGTAAATGGCTGGTTAATATGGAACGAGCAGAAAATGTTTTATTACAAATGTCACATATAAATGGTTTTTCTTTCGTATGTGTCCGTAAATGTTTCATGAAATGACAATGCTGGGAAAATGTTTTATGACAAATGTCACATGCATGCGGTTTCTCTTTCGTATGTGTCCGTAAATGTCTTCTTAAATTCGATTTATCAGAAAATGATTTTTTACAAACAACACATACAAACGGTTTTTCTTTCGTATGTGTCCGTAAATGGCTGGTTAATATGGAACGAGCAGTAAATGTTTTATTACAAATGTCACAAGCATACGGTTTTTCTTTCGTATGTGTCCGTAAATGTTTCATGAAATTACCATGCTGGGAAAATGTTTTATGACAAATGTCACATGCATACGGTTTCTCTTTTGTATGTGTCCGTAAATGTCTTCTTAAATTCGACTGTTGAGGAAATGCTGCATTACACACGTCACAGACAAAGGGTTTCTCTTTCGTATGCGTCCGTAAATGGCTGGTTAATATGGAACGAGCAGAAAATGTTTTATTACAAATGTCACATATAAATGGTTTTTCTTTCGTATGTGTCCGTAAATGTTTTCTTATATATGATTGATCAGAAAATGATTTATTACAAATGTCACATACAAACGGTTTTTCTTTCGTATGTGTCCGTAAATGGGTGACTAATGTAGAACTCTGAGAAAATGTTCTATTACAAATTTCACATGCATACGGTTTCTCTTTCGTATGTGTCCGTAAATGATTCTTTACATGAGAATGCACAGAAAATGTTTTATGACAAATGTCACATGAATACGGTTTCTCTTTTGAATGTATCCGTAAATGTGTTACTAAAGCAGACCGTTCAGAAAATGCTGCATTACACACGTCACAGACAAAGGGTTTCTCTTTCGTATGCGTCCGTAAATGTCTCCTTAAACCCGAACGTTGAGAAAAAGCTTTATGACAAATGCCACATTCATACGGCTTCTCTTTTGTATGCGTCCGTAAATGATCCGCTAAACTATTACGACGAGAAAATGTTTTATCACAAAAGTCGCATGCAAACGCTTTCTGTCTTGCATGCTCCCTTAAATGAGCTTTTAATTTCGATTCTTCAGAATAAGCTCTATGACACACGTCACATGCATACGGTTTCTTTTTGATGTGAGACAGTAAATGCTTCGTTAAATTTTGCTGCTGAGAAAACGATTGACTACATAAACCACAGAAATATGTCTCTTCCATTGCATAAGTAACAGCAAAATTCGTTTTTTTTAAAAATTATTTACTTTATTAATACCACACAGGCAGCACCTCTTTAGTGTCAGTTTGGAAATGGAATTTCAAAGTTTCACACAAACAAATTGCGAACGTAATAATAAAGATTGTCTTTAGAATTGTTTTCTGAGAGTATGTATTACTACTTGATTCGTAACATAAGAATCTCTCTTTTGTCTACAAAATTATTCACAAATAAATATTAATAAACAATAAAAGATAGAGTAAATGAAAATATGTAAACACAATTACTGGAGAAATTCTTTTCTTTTTCGTAGTGTTGGATTCAGTTCAAGATATGTCACATGATGCTGGCCTGATCTGTGGTTCTTGGAAGAGAGTCGCCCCTGCTTACCACTGTCTTTTTTAGTTGTTGTTGGAAAGTATGTAATCACTCTGTAGCCTTTTACATCACCAGGGCAGACTTCGAAATTACACCATTCGCCAAGATTCCTCACAATGCGACTTCGAATTCTAAGTAAAATAAAATTGTAAATGCAATTTTATACACAGGGACACTGATAATAGTCAAATTTGTAGAAAGATTTAAACATATATATCTAGGTTAGTAGTAAAGAGATCAACTCTCACATACAGGGCGATTAGAAAAGAATGCCCAATTCATAACGGCAACAAAAGAACTTAGATATCCTACCTATATATCATTTTAAGGAGGACGTTCTAAAGTTTTATTTAATTAGTGAGATGTCTCGCTCAAAGCATCCTCGCTTAACAAGCACCTCGCATAACGAGTGACGAGGAGAGGAAAAGTCCCGGACTGTGCACCTGCTACATTAGTCCGTCTTTAGAACTCATTCTGCCAATATCTTAGTGTCGCTTGTGATCGCACATTTTTACAAACATATGCTTTGACATATTATTTGTTTGTAAGTTTAATAAAGCCTGCAAAAATGTTCCGGAACACAAAGCTATAAGAAGGTATGCACATAAAAAAGAAAAAAACCGTACCAATAACACATAAAATCATTGAAAAGCGAGCAGGAGAAGTGAGCGTGGTTGATACAGCAAACACATGTAATCGGGTCTATATCACCGATTTGCACTATCCTGAGAATCAAAGACAATATTAAAGAGACTACAATTTTAACGAGAACATTATTTGTGAAATGGTGCGAGTAATTTTCGCCGACATCGTTAAGAAGACGTCGGGATCATCAACGGCCGAAGTATTTCAGGAAAGCCGACTGTTATATGTAAATTTTTTTTAGAATTTTTATTCCATGGAACGCATTATTGTATTTTACATTAATTTATACGGCAAAAAATGTTTCGCATGACGAGTGAGCTTCTGGAACGAATTATGCTCGTTAAGCGAGGTTCTGTTGTAGACACAAAAATCTAGAGATAAAAGCAGCTATTTATAATCTTAGTCTATTGGCTTACTAACAATCCTAGACATTTTTAATCTATCCTATTAAAATTCGAAGGTAAACAAACGTATGTATGTATGTCCGGCTATCTTCTCACGAACCGCTGAACGGAGAAGCACGCGGGAAGTACCAAAAGATGGGGAATAATCCAAGGAATCCATTTCGGCCATTTAAATTCCGAAATTACAATTAGTTAAAAAGATATTAATTAAAAACGTCAAAATGAATGAATTGGCGTGCTGCCATTTATTGGCAGAATGGTGAATTCATTCACGGCGGATTTTTTTTTCTCCTATTATTAGTTTTCGCATCCGGTGTTGCATTTTTTTTTATTTATTTAACGGAAGTTGGTATTTCCTTTTGAGCGATCTTCTGTGTTTGGATTTATTAACAATTGAAAAAAATCGTTTTCCTGCATTTTTTCTTTCTTTTCTTTTTTGTCGTACGGTGTTTCGCAACATTTACGTTTGTTGGGGGAAAATATTTATTCATTTTTATACGTTTTTTTCATTATTATTCGTTTTAATTTTTCTTTTGCAAAACAAATATCATGCTAATCTGTTTTAATTTATAAGCATAAGAATTCTCGCGCTTTCATTCAAACGAAACTGCTTTAAGGTAGTAAAAATGCTAGAACTGAAAGTTTTAATCCCACAAGAGAAGATTCAAAACAGATTTACATTTGTTGGGGAAGCTTAGTGACAATATTTGTAGGGGAAAAAAACAGAGGCGGGCATATGAAAAAATGTGGATTCCGAGAAATGCTGGGTTATTAACTATAAGGGAATTAAAAGGTTGGATTTAAAAATTTTAATTAAACAATATAGGATTCAAAGGATTTTTTACGTTTTGGGGGAAACGTAACGTTTACTTTAGCGACAATATGTGTAAAAAAATAAACCGGAGGCGGGCATATAAAAATTAGTAATAAAAAGACTAGATTTGAAAGAATATTTACATTTGTTGGGGAAAGTAAGTGACAATATTTGTTG
>BGPR01044053.1:0-12744 GCA_013235015.1 Araneus ventricosus | reverse complement strand
TATTTGAATAGCAAGAAGTTCTAACCAAATTCCTTTTAAAAACCTGAAACTAAACTTTAAATTAATAAAAACTAAATAATCAAATTATAAAATTAAAAATTTACCTTTATACCATATATATGTAAATGTTATAAAGAAATTTGAATGCTATATAAGATGTATTGAATAAAAATTATTTTCATCAATCAGAAATCAGGCACTTAAAACTTCTTGGTACACATAATTGAATTTCAACAGTTTCATGAGTCCTAACATCATTCCAACAAACTTCTAAATATCCACACTTATCAATGAATTGTTGCTCAGAAAAGCTTCGCCACATGCATGCACACTCTCTGCAATAATTATTTAGCAAAAAAAAATATAACTTTTCTCACTGGGTAGCTATTTATATGTTAAAATCTCAGAAATTTGAGTTTTCGAAAGACGAGTTAACCCATTTCACCAACTTTTTAAGCAAAAAGTACACTTTCAAGTGACAAATGGCTTTAAATATGTTCAGATTCACTATTCAAAATTATAACACATAATACTTATTTACTTTTACCTTTATAAAATTGACAAAATAGCCTTTATTCAAAATTTAAAAAAAAATTCTAAAATTCTTGCATTTGACACCAAAATTTTAAACATGCATTTTTTTACACAAATAATTATCAGAAAAGCTTTCCCAAATGTATACACATTCACTGCAATAAGTATTTAGCAAAAAAAGATATAACTTTTCTCACTGGGTAGCTATTTATATGTTAAAATCTCAGAAATTTGAGTTTTCGAAAGATGAGTTAACCCATTTCACCAACTTTTTGCTTAAAAAGTACACTTTCAAGTGACAAATGGCTTTAAATATGTTCAGATTCACTATTCAAAATTATAATCCATAATAGTTATTTACTTTTACCTTTATAAAATTGACAAAATAGCCTGTTTTCAAATTTTTTAAAAAATTCTGAAATTCTTGCTTTTGACACCAAAATTTTAAATATCCTTTTTTGACAGAAATAATGATCAGCCACATGTATACACGTCAAAATAAAATTGGTTCGTAATTTAAATGCACAGAGAATATTAATCAGGGCGAATTCGAACTAGGCTTAGTAAAGAAAATTTCAGAAGCATATACGAATTAAATGTAATATTCTTAAATACAAATGACACACATATAAATAAAGTTATATTTATCTTATGAAAACTCAATTATCTTTATTACACAACCTTTTCTAACGTTTCTGTGTAACGGCAGCAACCAACGGAAATGCAAAGTTGTTTACAAATAACCTATCGTTGCCATCGGAGACTTTCCAAACGTACGCCAAAACTGGTGTTACCACAGGTGAAAATAATTCACGAATGGTGTCAGGTGCGTGTGAGCAGGGTGTAAGGATTCACCAGTATTGGTGTTGAATGCAAACAACACCACTTAAAGTGTATAAGAACGCTTGATTTGGTGTTAACTTTAAATAAAGTGTTTGTTCACGCAGTTTTTAAGGTTTTTCAACACCAAATTTGGTGCGACATTACTCCACAGTTTTTACAGTGTGTGCAAAGTTTGGTTGAAATTTTTCCAGTGGTTTAGGAGGAGATGTGGAACATACATGCATAGCCACAATGACTTTTATTTAAATTAAGATAAATCCAAACTATTGCTGGCAAATAACTATGAGCCATAAAAAATGTTTTAGTGAAGGTTTCACCTCAATTAATTAAATATTTAGTTTTAATTAAATTAATGGTTAATTTTAATTAATAAAACAGCTAATATCAATAGTTAGTTTGATAATTAGTTAATTTTACTGATTAATTTTATTTGATATTTAACTAAACATGGCGGCACCAATATTTGTTTAATAAATTTAATATAAAATAGCCAAAAAAGATATTTAAAAAAGAGTTCCCTTTTCTCGTATTGATATTAAAAAATATCTCATTAACTTTAAAATTGTTTTGGGATTTTCTGCCTTTGTATTTGCTTCTAACCGTTGATGGAGATTTAAATTTACTGTTCAAAATGGCTGAATTCATATCCTATACTTTAAACACCCATATTAGATTTGCCACTCACAATGTTTAATGATTTTTATTCTCTTGTGTGTTAAGAATTTAGTGACTATTATGTCTGTAACCAGGGTCTTTTCTAAATGACCCCATTCTGGTAGTGTTTAAATGTTTCAAGTCATGTGATTTTAGCATATGACAAAGTAAGGTTCGCACAATTATATGGTAACCTAGATTAAATAAATTAATTTTTAAATCTAGAGTCTATCTTCATTCATGTCAGGTATCAATTTCTTTTTACAGTTTCAGATAAGTTGGCTTAATGTTAACTAGGGGATATTTGTGCTGCTGGGATGTTTATTTCTTTCACTCTTACCTGCTGAATGATTATGTGTCGAGACATAAAAAAAATATGAGCAATGTACTGACTAATAAATCTAGAATAACATTTTGAGTAGAATCATGAAACCTTAATATAGTAAAAAATTAAATATTATGAAAACAGATTCACAACATAAATATTGTAATGTGTGGAAACAATAAAGTCATTGGCTATGCCTGTATTGATCAATATGTAATATTTCATTACTTTTGTAACATTAATGTAAAGAACCTTTGCCTTCCAGCTTGCCGAAAGTGATTTTTTTTTAAAATAAAAGTCTTCTGAAAAAGTTGCAGGGGATAAAAAAATTCATTTGGTGATAATATTGCTTCAAATTCAGTAATTGTTTTTGATTAAATAATTCCCCCGCGCGCTGAATAGTTTTGTTATTAATTTTTTACATGAAATTTAATTTTTTTAGGTGAGTGTGAATGAAGACCAGGGTCAGGATAGTGGTTGCCAGTCTTATAATGAAGATCAGGATGTCTTTCAAGTGTTGGATGAAAGCAACATGGCAGAATCGGAAAACAGTCACATGTCTTGTTACCCCAGTTCTCGTCTATCTGCTGCCTCTGTAAGTTTGTGTGATTTAATTTGTTAGAAACTATATTTGTTTCTTTTGAACTGGTCATATATATTTTTATTTAACAATTTAATGTCATTGTAAAGTTATTTTTTGCATAAAAATTAATATCTTCATATTGGTAGATACTACTAATGATCATTGGTTTTGATTAATTGTACATTGCCTTAATATCTAACATTTTTTTAAAGATGAAATGGCTTGTTGATAATTATGAGATGGCAGATGGCATGAGTGTTCCTAGAAGTACAATGTATAATCACTATCTAAAGCACTGCAATGAACAAAAAATGGAGCCCCTGAATGCTGCATCTTTTGGGAAACTTATAAGAATGGTTTTCAATGGTTTGAGGACTAGGAGATTGGGAACTAGGTAATATTTGTTGGTTTATTATGTTATGCAGTTTTGAAATAATTGATAGTTTTATGTAAATTATTTTGATCTGTGTGTTAAAAAAAAGCTTCTTTCAATATTATCCCCATACATTAGAATCTTACTGATTTAGTATTTATTAAAACTCATTACTTGAAAGAAAAATTTGATATTAATATTTGTATTCCATTTCTTCAATGCTTTATTATTTTAATTTGTTTGTTTGATTCAAAATTATTTTTTCTGAAAGTATTGTATGAATGTTGTATTCATTATGACTAGGCAGAGCAGTAATACTGACCTGTCTACAAATCAGAATTTAAACAGTTACTGCTAAGAAATCTTCAAATTATTTAAAAAATTCCAAAAAGTAAAGGAGTTTGAAAAATTCTTCAAAATACACATATTTTACTTTATCATTTTATACCTTGCTGCTCTATTATTCCCTTTTTGCAGCATCTTAACCTGGTATTGGTATGATTTAATTGCCTATTATATCACACCAGTACCAGGTAAACAAATATTGAGATAATGTTGTTTAGAGAAATGTAAATGAAAATTTTTCCAAGATTTTTCTTTAAAAATAATTAAATAATCTTAATATAAATAAAAGTTGTATGTATGTTTGTTTGTATGTTTTGTATGTACACTATATGTCCAAAGTTATCCGAACGCTTTCAGATTTTCACATTTTTTAGAATTTCTCCGGAAAGGTTTAACTGACTGCCTTTAAACTTCGACCATGTGAAGACTAGACTGTAACTCACATTTTACGTTAAAGATTCGGTCCTGAGGGCAATTAGGGGACCATCTACAAACTGATGAAGATGAAAACTGTTTAGGCCCACCCCACTGCACAAAATACTGATAACAAGATGAAACTTTCAAAAATAGTTATGCTTAATGTGCATAATATGTACAAATATTTGGGAAGATATGGAGGTTTTCTTAAAAATGCCAAATTTTCCCACCTATTTTTTGCTTATAACATGCAGAGTTTTCTGTTATATTATATGAAACTTACAGAAAAAATTACAATATGTTAGAGAAGCATTTTGTAAAAATTTAGAAAACATTTGTTGAATGTTACAGTATTTTTAGTAAATAATGTTTTACTTTACATGCGCAAAACATAGCGTATTTTTTCTTTCACAACTTTAAAGCCAGATATATAGGGCAACTTATATAAAAAATTCAGTTCAATATCATTAGTATTCAGAAAGTTATCGGTATTACAACGAACAGAATTTTAGCTCCTGTCGAAAAGAAGCTAAAAGATGAGTTGTTGTACACAAATTGATATTTTTTAAGCTTGTATCTTTGAATAGTTATGTAGTGTTGCTACTTTTGGGAATGTTTTTATTTTTAATTTATTTTGCTCGTTCACAGACACTCAGGCAACATTTGATCATTTTTTAAAAATTGATATGTGTTTTAAAGGTAGAGACATTTTTTTAAAAGATTGATATGTGCTTTTAAGAAGGAACATTTTGTTTTATCATTTTTTATTGATGTGTGTTTTAAAGTACGAATATATTTGATTAATTAGTTTTAAAGAATGAACGTTTATTTTTTAAGGACACAACATTCTTTTGTTTTAAAGAATGAACATTTATTTTTAATGAAGCAGTTTTCTTTTAATTAATGTGTGTTTAAAGAAAGTATTTTGTGTTCTGTTATGTGTTTTAAGTAAGGATTTAGTTAGGTTTAAATTGAATTGACTTTCTTGGCAAAATAACAGTATTATTCTTATGTGTTTTAAATATTTATGTGTTTAAGATGGGTTTTTAATTATTGCTTACTTTAATTAGGGCTTTTAAAGTTTTTTCGGGTTTTTCTTGATTTAGTTTGCTCTCTTTTCCTTCAAGGCAAGACGAGCGTGGATGAGATTGCCGTTCGCGAGGCTGACCTGTTGTTCCATTTCCGGTGTTGCTTTGGGACAAAATGGCGAATATTTCGGAGTGGGTGTCAAGCTGATAGGGATGCCGTCCGTTTTGGACTTTTGATCAATGGGAAACAGGGGTCTTACGTCAGTGTGACGTGTTTTCGGCAATGGTATTTTAGGGGATGCGCGAGGCACGGATGCTCTCTTCTCTGCTGGTCTGGTCTCTGCCGTTGGTGGCCTTGCCACCTGACCCCACGAGGGTGTCAGGGGGTGTCGGTTTCGTCACCGCGGGTGAGGACCCTGTTAGATGCATCCCACGCGGAAGTGTGATTTCGAGAGCATGGAAGTGAATTTTTGAAATCGATTTTTATCGAAAGATTGCGGACTTATAGGGAGAAAGCCCATGGAGTATGAGTTGACGAGGAATCTGTTCTACCATTTGGTGCTAGAATTTTTTTGGTCTAAACCTTTTACTGATGAATCATCAGACCAAAACCCCGTTAGATGGATCCCACGCCGAAGTGTGATTTCGAGAGCATGGAAGTGAATTTTTTTAAAGTCTGAAGCCGTGGCGTGCGCCCGTTTATCACCGGAGTGTGCGAAAGACTGATGAGGAGTGTTCCTACGTTGTCCAATGGCATGGCTTGATCCCAAGATCTCTGGAAGGCGCAATTATTCTGCGGGGAGAGAACCACCTCGTCTGAGATCCGTTGTGTGATCCCGAGAACCCCGGCAGGAGCAATGAATCTATCTGTGGTGACCAGGGACAGGACAGCGGATCCCAGGATGAGTACCCGCATGTTTTTTCTTGATTTTTATTCCTCTTATGTCCGGCATCATGGCAAGTCGAAGGAACTTGGGGAGGGTGTTAAAAGCAATTTTCTCCTGGGTGCAACGAAAGGACACTCATAGGGAGCAAAATGCAATAAATTGAAATGTGTCATTTTCCTTTTAATCTAGATATTGTGTCATTGAATGTTTGTTTTATTCATTTTTTTTTTTTTTTTTAGTGTGTCATGCTATGTTACTGAAGAGATAATCTTGTCCCTTATTAGCTGCGCTTTATTTTATGTTTATCAGAATGTCGTATATGAGTTCAATTTCATTGTGTGATCAGAAAGAGAAATTTCCTTTAAAATTTGTTTTGTATCTAAACTGAGGTAAGTTTGGGGCATGATTAAAATTGTAAGGGCTTGGTAATTTTTCCGCAGTTTCAAGGGTAGATGCTTATAATGCTCAATTAGGTGTAATGCTAAAATTTAGATTAATGTTGCTGTAAATCTAATACTCATAACATAGATTCATAACTTGTGAATGTTAGCTCTGTTTGTGACAGGATGTTGAAGGAAAAGGATTTCGTGGGTAAAAGAGCGTCTCGCGCCCCAAGTGGATTTTTCTTGTTAATTTGTAATTTATTTGCGGAATGGGCACCCTCCATTCATTTTTTAACTAGTGCTATTTCGAAACTTGTTAAATGTATAATCATATTTATACTAAGATACTTAATAAACGTTATATTATTTTTGTTAAATTACTTTCTGTGTAACTATTTTCACGCATGGGACACATCCTTAAAGTGAACTGAGGGTTTGGTTAAAATTAAGATCCTTTGGGTTATTGCTTAAAAATACACAACGCAACCTACCTACTTATATTAGGTGATAATCTCTTGGCAATTGATTTCCTATGATTTAAGTTTTTGGCTGAAAGAACTTTTAGTTAAAATTGTCTGGAATTCCTTAACTTTATATGATTGGTGTTAAGAAGGAAATTTTCTATGTAATCTCTGTTATTCTAGCTGAAAGTAACAATTTAATGCAGTAAGTTAAAAAGTTAAAGTAAAACCACGACAGTTATATTGAATTGTATAGAAGTTAGAATTTGCTGAATACCCATGAACACTTGTAATATTTGTAATGAATAAAAAAAATATATTTGTAGAATTATTAAAATATTTTAAGAAAAAAAAACTAATTAGATGGGGTTATTCAGCAAATTCTAACCACTATACAATTCAATATAACTATTCAAAGATATAAGTGTGAATAATATCAATTTGTGTACAACCCCTCATCTTTTAGCTTCTTTTCGACAGGAGCTAAAATTCTGCTTGTTGTAATGCCGATATCTTTCTGATACTAATGATATCGAACTGAATTTTTTACATAAGTTGCCCTATATATCTGTCTTTTAAAGTTGTGAAAGAAGAGTTATGCTATGTTTTGCACATTTGCAGTAAAACATTATTTACTAAAAATGCTCATATTTCCTGTAACATTCTGCAAATGTTTTCCAAATTTTTACAAAATGCTTCTCTAACATATTCTAATTTTTTCTGTAAGTTTCATATAATATAACAGAAAACTCTGCATGTTATAAGCAAAAAATAGGCGGAAAAATTTGGGATTTTTAAGAAATCCTTTATATCTTCCCAAATATTTGTACATATTATGCACATTAAGCATAACTATATCTGAAAGTTTCATCTTGTTATCAGTATTTTGTGAAGCGGCATGGACCAAAACAGTTTTTATTTTCTTCAGTTTGTAGATGGTCCCCTAATTGCCCTCAGGATCGAATCTTCAATGTAAAATGTGAGTTACAGTCTATTCTTCACATGGTCGAAGTTTAAAGGCAGTCAGTTAAACCTTTCCAGAGAAATTCTAAAAAATGTGAAAATCTGAAAGTGTCTGGATACTTTTGGGCATATAATGTATCTACGTAAGTTCCACATCTTCTCCTTAACCACTGCACCGATTTCAGTCAAACTTTGCACACTTATTAACTAAGACAAGGGGAAGATACCTACCAACTTTTTAAAGTGCTAAAGTTAATTAGAAATTAACCGAAACTGTTTTCCCACAGTAACTTCGGAGCAAATTATTCCACAAAAAATATTTTTATATCATCTTAGAGTTCAAAATTTTACCTTTTCAATGATACCAATTTTGTATCTGTGAAACCTTTCCTTCAATTTTTATTAATTTTTAAAAATTTAATAAATAATTGATTACATGCAGACGATTTTGAAATAAAGCGAATTTAATGATTTTCCGATGCTAAGCAACGGTTAGACTTTGAACTAATTTGCCTTTATGTTCTGATATTTTTGTTTATTTTTATAAATATTTTATATAAGAAGAGAAAGATCGTATAATTACCTAAATATTAATTAAAATTCCATTTAATTAGAAATCAAGCAAGATTTTGGTGTTTTTCGTGATATTTTTCGAAAATATTATCTCACAAAAACTATTCTTACGCCATATTAAAGTTTTTAAAAATAGCTTTTCAGTGATACAGGTTTTATTTCCATTCAATTCATTGCCCTCATTTTAATAATTAAAAAAAATTAAATTGTATATCAAATGTCTAACAATTTTTTATTGGTGAAGAACTACATACGGAGGACTGCTCCTATACTGGAAGAAGACTAAAAGAAAAATTTAAAAGTTGATGATTCATAATTTACGTAGGAACAACTATTGATCTGGTTTGTTTTAATGTTTTTTTAATGACAATTTTACTACCTAATTAATTGTCCTAAAACATTCGTTAAAACCTTTTTGATACTGCAAGATTGATGAACAAAATTGAAGTACTTATGTAACAAATATTAATAACTTACAGAGAAAATTAGATATTAGTTTTTTTTAAAAAATTGTCTGATTCAATTGATATTCTCATTTTAATTAAAAAACATTTCAGACGATAAAAGAATTTTGGGTATTACAGTAAATTCTCGATTATCTGGCATTCAAATATCCGGTTCAATTAATCAGAAAAATTAAAATATGGGTTTTTCTAAAAATTTTGCATCACTCGCCAAAATTTAGCACATTCTAGCATCTCCTGCCTTCCATTCAACGGATTATTTTGGAGATGTAATGCAGGTTCTGCTCACATGTGGGGTCATAGAAGGGAAAAAGCAATATATAGTACCAGATGTAACGACTTGTTTTATAGGGGGTTCAAAAAAGCAAAGAATAAAAAAAAAAAAACTCCCTCACCTTTCACAAGACCTAAAAACTAGACATAAAAAACTAAATCACAACAAAAAAAGTCAAGGAACAGAATTAGGAAAAAAAAGCTCATTGGGAGGGGTGTTACTCCAGATTGGTAAGTCTCTTTCTTTCTCCTTATTTGTTTAACTCCAAATACTGGCAGATGTTGATTCTGATTACGTAATATCATGTGCTGAGAATTGAGATGACAGTAATAACCCCTTGCGATTTTTTAAAAGATAATTAGTTTTGATGATTCAATCTGGATTTGTTTGATGACTACTTAAAAGAGTTTTATTATGCTTTATGAGTAGAATATTTCTCCGTTCATCGCGTTTATATGTTTATATTTTCACATCTATATATTACAGTAAAATTGCCAGCAGATCATACTTTTAATTCATCATTCAATTAAAATCTTCATAATACAGTTTCTTTGTAAATCAATGTTATGGAAATGTAGTATTTAAAAATTATTTTTAATGCACATTTCAAATAATAAAAACAAATTATTGCTAAAAAATCTTGAAAAAATAAAAGGCTACCCCCCCCCCCCATTTCCCATCATCCTTTTCAACTATCCAGACTTTTCAGGTATCCGAACGTGTCTCGGCTAGCTGGATAGTTGCTTTTTATACTCGTATAATTATTACAAAAGTATTTTTAAATCAAAATTATTCTAATGAAAGTATTTTAATCCCGAACAATGTCAGGCATAACAGCTAGTATATAATAAAAGACAAAGAAAAAAAAACTTTTAACTTTTATTATATTGTGTCTGAGAAGTATATTCATAGTTTTACTGTAATGCTTGTCAATTGTGTCTTATGCAAATGTAATTAAGTAGGAAATTGCTGAGAAACAGCAATTACTTTGTTAAAGAAATCGATCTTAGTTGAATATTAATGCTGCTGAATTTTTCATGTTTTTTAAAGTTATGGTTATTTGATGTCGTGATTCTCTCAGAAAGTTCACAAATACAAAAACAATGAAGATTGATCATTAAACATGACTTCTCTGTTTTTTTATTGCCAAAATTTTTTTGTCTGATATTTTGTTTGACTGGTATGCTATGATTTATATTTGACCAATATTGACTTTATCTAATTCATTTTGGTAATACTACATTTACCTGTTTTCTTTTTTAGTTTTTCATTAAACCTTCTTGTTATATTTATTTTCTATCCCGTCTTTCAGAGGTAATTCAAAGTACATATTATTATGGCATATCTTAAAGCCATCTCATCAATTAACAAGGTTGTGAAGATATGTAACATACTATCAGGCACAACCTTTATGCACATGCGCGGTAGGTGAAGCTTAGATTTACATGTTATTTTATTTTATGCACTACACAACGTTGAATTGCACTTGGATCTGATCTGTTCGTAATTTTAGGTTGAAGCAGAACACAGTGCTAATGAGAACATAATAATTGTAATGGCAAGAGGTTTTTGAAGCTGATGAACGACAAAAAACGATTCCGCCCAGCCCACAGCCCAAGTCCTTTACTGCGTCTATCTCAGGAGCTCCACCGTAATACCTGATAGTGGTGATAGAATTGCGATGCAACCTTCCTAGCCTGATAGTCTTTGCAGAAGTATAGCTTTCTGTAGATGACAGGAAGCCACTGTAGAAGCAAAATACACCCTAAATTTGGAATTCTTTGTGAGTTAGAGTGTAGATTTTTAACCTGATAGCACCGTAATTAAATTTTATCATACCTCAAATGCTTGTAAAGATTTGCAAACTAGATAACGGTAGCCAGTGACAATTGCATGAAAGTTAATTAGTGATCTCCTTATCGATAAGGATGATAAATTTGTTTCATGAGTTTAAAGACTGCATGAAGAATCTCATGAAAATAAACAACTAACTCTATCTAAGTGGATGTTTATTATGCAGACTATCACAAATTAGTATTTTAAATTCTACCAGATCTAACTCCAATTGGTCTTTAAACATATTAGGGTTTCAAGTATTTAGAACTAGTTAGTGAATAATAATACATGTGCTGTTACTTACATACAGTAAATCTTTAATTTTCGACTATACTTTCATTCTTTCTAGTGTTAGGCATGTCATGTGCTAGATATAATTATGTAACTTGTGAAACGGATGAATTAGAGTGACTGTTCTATATTGACTTTTATTATATAATATCAAAAGTACCATACATGCTGATAGTTCTACATTAAGAAAAATAATAAACATATTTTTATTTTTGTAGTAGGAGTATATTTGAAAAGGTAATTTGAATCACATTTTTTTGAAATCTGTTCAGTAAGAAGAGGGTACGATCCTCACAATTTTAGTTTTATCTGATTACATAATAGGCAGAGCAATACTAAATAAAACTAGAAAAATCGCCCATCAATGGTGCATGAGAGGGTAAATTGCCCTTCATTCAAAGAGGGATTTTCATCTGAATGCTTATAAAATAGATATATAGGATGAGATTCCTTCTCTTTCACATTCTGCTTTTTTTATTTTAAAGAAATCAGCTTTTGTCTCTTTTCTCTCAAAACTTGTGTGTTTTTTTTTAATTATTTTTTTTTAATTTTTTTTTTTTTATTAACCGCAAAATTTGGTTTTTCTTCCGAATCTGGCTTTCACACAAAGAAAGAAAACCTTCCGACCACCTTCCTGCTCAAAGAAAATCTTGAAAATATGCCAACCGCGGTAGCTTAACTCTACTCGACTAGTTGAACTATTGATGCTCGTCTTACTGTAGATCGATCATATAGTAAGCTCTATGATAATATCTCAACATTCTAGTTCATCTAATTATTAAATACCACCTTTAGTTGAAAACAAACCCGTGGCGATTTTGTAAAAAAAAGAAAGTATTTTTTTTTTTGCTGAAGCATTTCCGAAAAAAATTAGTTGAAACTTCAAGTCCATCTTTTATATTGAGATAAAGAAAAGCTAAGTCTGATGTACAGGTGGTAATATGTTTTAATGTCTAATTTTGTATTTTCAATGATGACCTCCATGATGTGTTAAACTGTTCTTAACTTTAATGTGAACCGATTTAATAATAATGTAATATTCTATTTCTATTTAGTACATACTGAATTATAAATAATTGCTATTAATGCTATTATAGTAATATCTTTCATCATATTAGTGTGTTCTTGATGTTTTACTCTAAAACATCTTCCGATAAATTATGGTGCAAATGTCTTGCTCACAAGATGATTTCAGTCTTTTGCTTTTTTGCCAATCCATCCCTGTATATATGCTAGAGAAATTTAGCATTGATTGAAACAAATAAAATAAATATATGTATTATGACAGAAATATTTTTTTATTTATATATTTCTTTGTCCTAAAAAATCTCTGTAAACAACATTAGTGAAGTTTCATTGAGCGCACAATCTTCCTATTATCAGATGTTCTTTGTAAAATTTTAACATTGGCCATAAAATATTATTCGTTAATTATAATTTGTCACCATTGCACCAATAATTTAGATGCATCGCGGGTGTCAGCAATACGTAAATGAACGAAGCACATCGA
>BGPR01044052.1:0-12745 GCA_013235015.1 Araneus ventricosus | reverse complement strand
TGAGCGTTATCGTTCCTATAAGGAAGAGAATATATATATACTACTTAAAATAATTTGGTAAAAAATTCTTCACCGAGTTTGCTAACCTAAACCACCCGACAGTTTTTGACATTTTTTGTTTCATTTGAAAGCTTATGACGTCTAGATATATCATCAAGGGTCCCCTGCCCCACCTCCCCCCCATTTTCGAACGAAATCGAAAACAGTCTTCCCCACTGTACATTCTCTATGGAGGAAAACCTTTCGACAGTTCGCCAGCTACAACCACCCGACGGATTTCGACAATTTTTTTAATTGAAAGGTTATGACGTCTGGATATCTCATCATGTGTCGCTTGACCCCCACCCCCCATTTTTGAAGGAAATAGAAAATCTCTTCTCCGCCATACATTCTCTATATGTTTTTTTCGATTTCGTTCGAAAATGGTGGGAGCAGGCGACACATGATGACATATTTAGACGTCATAACCTTTCAATTAAAAAAAATTGTAGAAATCCATCGGGTGGTTGTTGCTGGCGAACTGTCCAAAGGTTTTTCCCCTTAGAAAAAAATTCTTCACCGAGCCCGCCAGCCTCAACCACCCGACCGATTTTGACAATTTTTGTTTCATATGAAAGCTTATGACGTCTATATATGTCATCAAGGGTCCCCTGCTCCCCATCCCCCAATTTTGAACGAAATATAAAAAACACTTCTCCACCATAAATTCTCTGTTTTTTCAGCTTTCGTTCGAAAGTGGGGTGGGTGGGTGGGGGGCAGACGACCTCTTATGACATCTAGACGTCGTAAGCTTTCATATGACTATGAAATAAAATATGTCGAAATACGTCGGGTGGTTGTTGCTGGCGAACTGTCCAAAGGTGTTTCCCCATAGAGAATGTACAGTAGGAAAGAGGTTTTTCGATTTCGTTAGTAAATGGAGGGGGACGACCCTTGATGCCATATCTAGACGCCATAACCTTTCAAATGAAAAAAATGTCGAAATCGGTCTGGTGGTTAGGGCTGGCGAACTATCTGAAGGTTTTACCATATTATTTTAAATATATAGATCCCAACAGTTCCATCACAATGGCGTGTCAAAAACATTATAAAATGCCTATTGTAGGTGATGGAAACTGTTCAGTTAGGATGATTTCATTATGTATTTTTGGATCTGAAGACTTTTATGCCGAAATTAGTGAAAAATTTATGCAAACCATTACAACTAGATGAGGTTCATTGAAAGATTTTACAATTGTAAGGAAATCTATTGTCTACAAAGAATATGAAATCTACTATGGTTTTATGATCTGCTCCACTGATCTTCATGCAGTATTTAAAACTGGAAAAAGTAGTGGCTGAGAGCCTCGAAGCAGCAAGGTGGTAGGGGTAGTGCTGAGCAAAGAGGGAGCTGGCCGCGGGCTCTCCCTGAGGGCGGCGATTATACTATAAAAACAGACGAATCGAGTTAAAAACATTATGATGCTACTATGTTTCGGACAAGTGGTTCGAATCTGTTTTATTATTTTGTTCAATTGTATTATTTTAAAAATGTCTTTCAGTATCTTTCACTTGTCTTTCAGGATCTTCCATAAATTACATCTCGCAGATGTATGAATGAGATTTCTAAGGAGAAAGGTGAAGGCTGGTTATGACGTAAAAGTAATTTATAATAAAGATTATGAGTGTAAAACACATTTATATATTTCTATGGATGAAACATTTCAATTCTTGTTCATGTCATGCTTCAGTATTGTAAGATAACCTTGTGATCGTCCGTCCGTCCGTCGTTTTTGTTGTTAGGAAACTAGTGGTTTGTCTGTCGATTATTTATATGATAAAACGTACATAGATGTAGAAAGCTTGCGATTGTTATATTCCGCTTACTGTGCTTATTATGTTCCAGTGCATTCTTCAGTGTCAATGATAGTGTTTTATATTCTAATTTCAGAATAATGCATTTGGTTTAATGAGAAGTATGTATATCCAGCAGTTTTGAAAAATGCAAAATGGAAACGTACTTTAATTGCTGAGAGGGTATTTTTTTCAATTTTAGTGTGTTCTTTGTCGTTTTAACTCATGAAAATTCTTTTCATACTCTATTGCAGATGTGAACGAATGCGATGAAGGGACACACACTTGCGACCCCAACACACAGAATTGTCTGAATGCCATTGGCAGTTTCCG
Source organism: Araneus ventricosus (assembly GCA_013235015.1). Taxonomy (NCBI): domain Eukaryota; kingdom Metazoa; phylum Arthropoda; class Arachnida; order Araneae; family Araneidae; genus Araneus; species Araneus ventricosus. The sequence goes on along the minus strand of BGPR01044052.1, from coordinate 10,579 downwards.
ATGCGTCTCGAAAGTCACCTGTCCTCATGGTTACAGGTGGGTCGCGTGGAAAAGCAAATGTGAAGGTAAATCTATTTCCTTTTCCGGTAAATCCATGATACACTAACTGTAATAAGCAAAGCACCATTTATCTACTGTGTTATGACTTTTTGGTGTGTTGAATGTGGTAATGAATCATGAAATTATAACAAAATAGATTTATTTACATTCAACATAATCAATACTAAATTAGAAGCTACATCGCGACGACAATAACTAGAATCGTTCTTGAATACGAGTGTTCTTTTTTGTATTCGTCAGATATGGAATTCTGGGATGGCAGAAGAAATGTCAGAAGACATTTCAGCCAACCAATGAAACACAACCGGACTGTTCTTGCAGCCAATAAGGCGTAAGGAGCTAGAACAGCCGATATTCTGATAGCTTATATCACAACTTTCTCGTATACGAAGTAGAAAAAGAGAATGTATTGTGATCGTCAGAAACTTCCACTTTCAGATTTTGATGAATCTACACGTTATTATTTCGAAAAGCTATGTGTTTTCTAAATCTGTGTCTGTATCTAAAAATGTTAATAAGTTATTTGTTAACATTTGTTGATTGCTTACTGAGAGACGAAAGATTTAATGCAAATACAGATCAAACCATTTGATAAAACCTGGAATGCAAGTGAAAAATGCGGGAAAAAAGAACATATGACATTAAATCGATTTATATGACACATTTTGGAAAGGATTATATTTTAACGCTGGTTAGAGGATAACTTTTGAGTTGCCAAACCACGCTGCTTGGTAGGCTTCAAATTAAATATAAGGGTTGGAAATTCAGTTGTAGCAACCATCTAATTACAGCCGTTGGAACATTGATATCGGCATGAAACATTTATAGTCCTTCGATATAGTTGTCACCACCGCTGTATACAACTTGTTTCCAGGGATGTGGAAGTTTTAGAATAACTGAAACACCACCAAATCCTTTGATGGTTCAGATGGAGCGATCTGTCGCTTTTAGAGCCTCTGTAACTGTTCGATAACGAATGCCATTAATTGGTTCCTTCCTCTTTGGGATCAAATCATAATCACATGGGCTGAAAGAGAGAAACAACCGGCCCCAGCGATCGAAAATATCAATCACGGGTTATTACCGAACCGTTTCAGATATTCTTAAAGCGATAGACCGTACTTTCCGAACCATAAACAGAACTGGTATTGCTCCAGGCAATCTACGACTTCCAGAACGTCGGAAATTAGTTGTAAAAGATGTTGGTACTACATCGAAAGACTATAAACGCTTAAAGCTAATACCACTGCTGTATCATCTGTAATTATATGGTTGACACAATTGAATCTCCATCCCTCGTATGACTAAGTGAACTCGGAATGAACGAATGCAAAATGTACTCGGAATGAAGGAATGGAAAATCAACTCGGAATGAAGAAATACAAAACGTAATCGGAATGGAACAAACAAGTTTCTGTGTGAATGCGAAATTTCCACCTCTGATGCAAATCGTGCCTTCTTTCAGACATAAACGAGTGCACGGAAGGGGGCAACGACTGCGACCGTCGGACCCACATCTGCATCAACACTCCGGGCAGCTACCAGTGCCAGACCAGGCCGGGAACAGTCACCAGCAACTGTGGCACGGGATACGTGTACGACGCCTCCAGAGACACCTGCACAGGTGAGTCCAGAACAGTGATGGCGAACCTTTTTGAGAAGTGGGGAAAATACGAGGGTCATCCAGAAAATAAAGGCCGTTTAGTTATACAACATGAAAAACACAATATTTATTCGAAAAAACAATTCTGTTACCTACCGGAAGCTTCCTTCACTTCTCTACATAATCACCTCCTACATTTAACCCTATGACTCCTAAGCCGGCCGTCACCGGCCATACAACTTCTATACTAGTGGGGCGGATTTCGGTCGGTTGCTGTTCTGAATGGGGAAGAAGGCAGTTGGGGGAGTGGTCATTAAGGGCCCGCTTTGGGTAGAGATATGAGACGAAAGACCTGCCATTCACATCTCCCACCACCCAGGAGAAAAGATGAAACGGGATAGACAAATTCATTTCACTCATCAATTAGTAAACAGACATCCGTATACAACTGTACTCAGATTTTGAGAAATCTTAGTAGTCGGAGGGTTAAACATTTGTCGTATCTGTTCACGAGCTTCAGAATTCCCGTGTCATACTCTTCTGCCAGCAGCTCATTAAGCCAAGTGTTCACTGCATTCAAATAAAAGACCGTTTGCGCAGTCCCTGTATCCACCCTATAGTCTGGACCTTGCTCCTAGCGATTTCCATCTTTTCCTTAAGCTGAAAGAGTTTCTGGCGGTAAACGTTTTGGAAGGGATGAAGAGTTGGAGAATGCAGAGATCATCTGGCTTAATAAATTGGCGCTAGAAGAGCATGACATGGGAATTCTGAAGCTCGTGAACAGATACGACAAATATTTAAATGTAGGAGGAGATTATGCAGAGAAGTGAAGGAAGCATCCGGTATGTAACAGAATTGTTTTTTCCAATAACTATTTTTCATTCTGTATAACTAAATGGTCTTTATTTTCTGGATGATCCTAGTATTTTTCATTATTCTTTTTTAATATAAGCCAGTGAGTCGTCTCGAAAGGGGGTGGGGAGAGGGCGTAGTAAAAAGGGTAACAATTATTTGGAAACACCGAGAATTTGTTAACAGAAAATCTTGACAGTTGACCCTTTTCTTTCTCACTTTTAAAATCCTCTAAAACAATTTGAATTTCTTTTTTGTTTTGCAACTTTTACTTTCGAATATGTGTGCCAAGTGTACGACAGACTATCATGAGTCATACACAGGTGCAGTGATATGATAGAAAATAAGTTAGTCAGCGTCCATTTGGAAATATTTTAAAGTAGGACTACGTTCCTCCCATTCGGGTCTCAGGAAGGAATTTGATTCACACGCCAAAACGTCACAAAAAACGTTGTATGGTAGATCATCTATATCTCGGTAACTACATATGTTAAAAACATAACTAATGTCTTATTTTAGAGATAAAGGGTAACAACAGAAGTTACGAAAAAAATTGAAAATCGGAATTGTAGTTCAGCGACTACTGAGTCGCAAAGTTGGCCAAAAATACGCATGAATTGGTGACGTCACACGCATGAGGTGTGCGCGCACGATTGGCTGACGCTCTCGCTTGCCACGTTTTCGCGAGCGAGATTTCGTGATTGAGTTGAAAATTTTGTTTCGACAAATTTAATACAATAATGGCTCCAAATGTAAATTTACAAAGAAGGAAACGCCATCGAGATGACAAACGAGATATAGAGAAGACGAGTAACGAAGAGAACCACGAGTAACTTCGAGACAGAAGAGTATCCCGAGTAACAAAGAGAATCCAAGAAACTTCGAGAAACAAAGGAGTCACGCGAGTAAAGTAGTCCAACGCCTTTAACATTGGCGGCTGTTTGAAAAAGACAGCCTCCCGTCATTTTTAAAAATATAAGTCCGACATTAAACATTTATACTTTAATTTTTTAATATTTTCCACGTCTGTTTTCTCTTTTATGATATAAAAAATAAGTTTATGAAAATCAACGCGTGGATCATCTAAAAAGTTTTCGCGGGTCAGTGACTAACCTATGGGTTGTGTAGGTTCGCCAGCACTGGTCTAGAGGCGAAAGCATTTCGTACAGTGCAGGAATGAATAAAAGAAGAAATGAATGGTATTTAATCCTTTGCACACAATTTTAACACTATTATCACCTTCAGTTTTCTAGATTTTAACCTTCCAGCGGGCGCGCGTTTTCAAGAGATACTTGCTTTGTACATCGTATTACATATTTATATCGTTCTTTTATAAATTTAAGTGCAATTTTTATTTACAAAATCTTTGTTTGCTATTAAGCTAATAAATACAGATAACATACACAACAGCTGTATTTATTTTTATAAAACAGCACTATATATTTATGTAATACGATGCACGATTTGTCGTAAAGTTTGTGCAGACGCGCCTGGATAGGTTAAATTGTATATAGCTTCATAACCTTCGATTTCGTGCTGAATCGTGTCACTATAAAGCTGATCGTGAGTAAAAGAAGTTTGTGAAAAGGGCACCTACACTACTATTCTTCAACAAAGCCTCGGAATTAGCATATTTTGGTTAAACGAAAATTGCCATGGAAGTTACAAATAAAAGAAAATAGGGTTCGATACGGTTTCGAACACTATTTTCGCTTAATTTTACATAACAAAAGACTTCGAATTGTAAGGCTTATTGTCGCATAAAAAATATTTTTTACACCACTTTAAAAAAAAAAAAATCGACGGCAGGCCGTCTCTGCGAAACGGCAGCTGGGATTGAGGGGCGTAGACTTACCTACCTTACTCAACTGTGACTAAAGTAGCTCTATGTGACTATTAACTCTGTAGTGACTATTAGTCTAGTGTGAATCTATCTATGTAAAATTCTTCGTGATTTTCACCAACTTAGCAATTCGACTGTGACTAAACCGTAATTACAAATTTTAAAATTATTTTTGCAATCTTCAATGTCTACCTTTCTCTGTTAAATGAAACTATAACCAACTCTCCATGTTATTTGGTTGCAGAGCTATAAGCGTTTAACTTTAGCACGAAATTCGACGTAATTCAACAATTCTTGAGTAATATTTCGCGCGATCGATGAATGAATTGCCTTAGTCTGCGTGCGCGAGCATCGGTCGCTGTGACGTCATCAAACTTTTTCGTGATTTTCACCAACTCTGCAGCTCGGCTGTGACTAAACTGTAATTCCAAATTCTAAAATTCTTTTTGCAATCTTCAATGCTCACCTTTCTCTGTGAAATAAAACTAAAACCAACTCTCCATGTTATTTGGTTGCGGAGCTATAAGCGTTTAACTTTAGCGCGAAAAGCGACACAATTTTTTCCTTTCCCGACGCACCATTAGACCACTATGGAGAGACGCAAGTTCACGTCATAAATTAACTTTTCAGTAGTACCAATTTTATTTCCTTGCAATTTTTCCTTTAATGAATTTTTCAAAATTAAATTTAAACAAAATTTGTAACTATGCTTCTTATTATTGCAATGAAATTCAATCCAATTTTGTTTCATCAAAGCTTTTAATCACGTGCTGATGCCAATGTTAACGTTATGATAAAAAAAAATCTTATTTTAGACATTATCTTCAAAGCATAATTTTCACATTCGCTGTAATTTCCATGATGATGTTTTGGTGCTGACATTCTTTCTATAAATCGCGCGTTTTAGAAATCGTCGAGCACAAAATGCAATGACTGGTGCAATGAAACCAGAAAAAGACAAGACAGACGACCGAACCTAAAATAGTATCATGCCACGTTTTTAAACTTTTTGTTTCTGTTGTTACAGATCTGAACGAGTGCGACATCATCCGACCCTGCACAAGCGATCAGGTGTGCGAGAACACTCCGGGCAGCTACAGGTGCGTCTGTCCCCAGGGCTTCACTCTGGATGCTTTTACCAAGGAATGCAAAGGTGACCCTAAGTTAAGATACCTCCGTAATCTAATATGGCTAAAGATGATATGTTTATACGTTTCTCATTTATAGGTCGTTTCATCACAGTCCCGATTCATTCGTTGTCATTGTGATGATAAAGTACCTCGTTTATACGACGCAAAGCTTCGGTTCTAGGGTAGACCGGGGCTAGTTGACCATAGGGGCACGTTGGGCCAGTCGCGAGTTTTTAAAACTTTTAGGTATTAAACGCTGCCATTCCAGACAAGTGTGTATTATTCCGCCTTCCTTCTTCCACATCAGCGTCATTAAAGAACCAGCCAGAATTTTCTAATTTTTGCTAAGTTGAGTAAATCTCCTCATAATCGGTTTTTTTCTTTGCTTATAAATTATAACTTCCATTTTTACAAATAATATTCAGAAAGATAATTCTACATTGTTACTTTAGGGCTTGTTCGCTTATCGAAATGCCTTCAGAATAAATGCCCAAACTCATGAGAAACAAAAAATGGTAATATGGGGCACGTTGGGCCATTTCGCATGGGGCAGATTGGTCCGCGCTGCTAACACAGTGTTTATCAGGATGTGCGTTAATCTCTGAATGTATGGAATGGAATTGTATCAGATTTATTTTGAAAGATACTTTTTATGAAAAACCACGCGGTCTCAATTTTGATTATAATTACACAATACTATTTGACGATGACCATAAAAGCTGTATCTAAATTTCTATTGAATAGAAATGCACAAAATTTGTATATAATACACATAATGTGGATAATAACACAACTACGTTACTTAAATTAATAAAGTATAATAATATAAAAGAATGTTTTGTGATAGTCGCTTCTTATTAGTAGTGGCTCAACTTACCCTGTAGTTGGGGCAGTTTGGGCCAAGCGACTTGGTGTCAGTTTGAGGTTTAAAATCAATACTGATTGTTAATATGTTCAAATTTTACTATGGCGAATTATTTCTGAAGGTTCACTAATAGTGTCAGCTTAAAAACCTTTTAAAAATTTTGATTTCCTTTTTTTTTAATTCTTAGAAGGAAAAACGGCCCAACTAGCCCCGGTCTACCCTACGTCGTTTTCCCCTTTTCTAAAATGTGAAAATTTCTCCTTTCTAGTATTGAACTGTGATACCGATATTATGACATCGGAATCTGTAGATGAATTCAACGCTGAATTTTCACATTCGCTGCAATTTCCATGATATTTCCATCAAATTTGGTGCTGTTTAAAGCGATGATGAATAAGAACGTGAAGAAATTATTCCACCTTCTTTTAAAGACACAATGGCTTGCATTGAAAAACTTCGAGTTTATTTGTTTTCCAAAATATAAGCGAAAGAACATTGCAATGAACTTAATTCGATTCATAATGATGTACTTAATACTCAGAGACAATCAGCACGTGCGATGACGATTAAATATTTTTTTTAATCGAATGCCTACCAATGCACATAAATCGCATCATATAAGAAATGCATAATTACTACTCCAGATATCCAATAAAGGTATGATTGTTCTCACTTTTATAATAAATGTTTAATTTTAAAACTTCATTATTGTTTTCAATACTATGCAGTAATCTACTAGTATCATCTTTAAAAACTTTAAAATTATTGCTTTTAGAGGGATTTGCATTAGTAGAATTAGATTTGTAATAATCCAAGTTGTTTATTAAAATTTCGATGATACGTCTTTTCATTTATACGTCGTTTTACGTCAGTCCCTTGAAAGACGTATGGACGAGTTTCCTGGTTTGTTTACGTGCCTGTAATACGCATTTCCGGTGTAATGCTAAGTCAACGGCTCTTCAAAGCGTAAGTCCAACATCCAAGCAGACAAAGTCGAGGTTTTTAATATAAGTAAACAAACCAGAAAACTCGTCCATAAGTGGTGATTTACTGCACTTTACTTCAGTCAAAAATATCGTGCATAGTTTTCAATAATATCAGTTACAGATAATCTGAACTCCAGTCAAAACAAATAATTTTTCACAGCTGGTCTGGAACTCCGTCTACAAACTTCTAGGGGAGGTCGTATACGTCAAATAAAGTAAATTTTGCAATAGAATATGGAATCGCAAATACAAAGGGCGACCAATACGGCACAGGTACAGGGTACTAATACAGAATACCAAGAAGTAATACAGGGGGCTCTTTGCCAGTAAAGAGCCCCCTGTTGTTTGTTTTATAGCAAAGTTTGAGGGAATATAAATTCAAAACAACACAGTTGCATTAATAAAAACATTTCAATGCAATGCGTACAATACGAGTAGGAAAGATACATTGGCAAGTAGGACGCCGTATCAACTACAACTCTGGTAACTTAAAGTAAGTACTCAAAGTAACTTAAAGTTGAAGCGATGATCCATAAAAAGCGGTTTATTCTATTGCAACGTGCATCACATCACATCTCTCAACCAAATCTAGTTCTGGCGGGCTATGTCCCGCGCAGTTACAAAAATAGTAAACCTACTTCCTGGGGGTTGCCACATTTGGCGAGCACAGTACTTAACAGCAAGTTTCTACATGTTTATTGAAACTATTTTGTAGAAGTTGCTTACTGTAGCTGAGATCGAACAGAAAAACGTAGGATAAATGTTAAAATGTCAATTCAAACTACTTTAATACCTGTGGGGCAAGTATAGGGATGAGCAGTTGTTATATTCGGTGTTTGGAGATATAGTTTTTTCGCCCTTAGTCATCATCATTGGCTTAGCAAAAGTAAATGGCACCGGGGACAGGGTATTTTCCCGCCCCCTTACCGTACTTTACTTCATATAGTGACACAAACGTACCAATATTTTGTCTCCAAGGCGCCCCCAAAGATTAGCACACGGTGCATCTATGCCCCCTTCCCTTTCCCTCCGATTGCTACGCCTCTGGTATGACGGTCTTATATAAGGGTAAATGTACTTTCGTAACAATAATAACTTGGGGATTTTTTTTATAACCTCTTGGGTGTCCAAGCGCTGAACTGGTTCTTCAAAATATCTATATTAAAAAAATGAACTCCAAAGATAGCTGTAAAAGTCGCGTAATGCACTTCCAACAATCGAAGGAAACAGATGTTTTGTGTTTCTAAACAATATCCAAAACATAATTCAAGGCTAATTTGCTTCAAACTATTTCTGTTGATAGACCAAAGGAACATCGCCCCGCTCTGCCTAAGCATCCGGGTAACAACTGAATGACCGGCTGCCGCAACAGGTAGTCAGGCACTGTGGTCCCTGCACAATAGCCCCCATTACGAGCGGCTCATGCAACAGCCCCCAGTTTTACCGGGGTACGACCTGCCATCGGAAGTGGGCCCAAAGAGCCACGACACCATTATTGTGCCATCGGGTTGACGAGAGTCGACTTACTTATACGGCAGCCTCTCCTCCGCGAACTCGCGGCATCCCCCCGACGGAGTATTAGAAGACTTCAATAACTCATTTACATAACATGCATGTTTGCAAATATTTCAACGAGCATAATTTGTTTACATTTAGTATAAGATTTGCAAGATTTAGCAACAGAAAACCGTATTGAGATTCAAATGCAATTGATGGCTTGTAATCTATATATTTAAAATAATTGGCAAAACCAGAGAACCAGTCCCCCAATCCCAACCACTGGACCGATTTCGATAATTTTTATTTCATATAGAAGCTTATGACGTCTAGATATGTCATTAGTAGTCGCCTGCCACCCACCACCCACCATTTTCGAGATATATCGCATAATAAGACTGGCAGAATCTCCCAGCCTTTACAATCGCCATTTCGCCGGTTTGTGTCGCCAAGCTGAAAGCATAGCTATATGCTATTGATATTATTGACAAACAGATGGTCGCCGCAGGCGGCCTTATTGATAAAAATAAACCACTTTTTTGTGTAAACCTATTATGCAATTGATTTGTTTTTAAAAATAGTTTCCTTATACTAATTTGTTAATAGATTCCAGTTTACTACGTAAATTAAAATAATACTGAAGTTTTCTGGAATATTTATCACCATTTTTCTTATTTGAAACGTTAATCCTAACATTTGCAGTAATATGTAATAACAGATCATTCCTTGTCTCAGTAGACCACGCTGCAAAAAAATTTGCAATACACGTACATTTTTAATGCTTTATAGAAATCGTTATCTCATTGGTTTCATTGCAAATTAGTAAATTACCTATATGTTGGATATGTTCATATGTATAATATGTCTTGTATATATTGTATGAAAATACAATGATAAACAAGCAACTGTTTACATCGTTGATATGATGAGATGCAATGTGTATAATAAAATATGGCTTCTTTACTGCAATACAATTTTTATAAAACATATATAAACTGAAATATGATTTTTATAAAACATATATAAATTGCTATATAATTTTTATAAAACATACAGGGTGTACACAAATGAAGTGACATATTTGAAAAATTAATAAAAAAATTAAAAATGTTGGAACTAAAATTTTTTTTTTTAAATAAGAGCGCGTCTCAAAAAGTTTTTTTCAGATAGGTAACTTGCCATTTCGGTGGCCTAGGGGGGCGTAAATTACTGTAAATCAAAAATTTGTTTAGAGCCATTATCTGAGAAAACATTAAAACTGGAAGAAAAATAAAAGCCTGTATTTGTAGGTAATTTTACTCTCTTTAATTTGTTAATTCACATGTAGTGTGAAAACTAGGAGTTTTCGTGATATTCCATAAAAACTAAAAAAAGAAACCAGAAAACGCGTATCGACTTCTGCTGATCGGTAGCCACTGCGTATGGAATTTTCTCGCTGTAACAAATTTAAAACGGTCTATCTTAAAACTTTTTGAGATGCGCGCTTATTTTTAAAAAACTCGTACTTCCAACATTTTTAGTTTTTTTATTATTATTAATTTTTGAAATGTGTCACTTCTTATTATGTGTACGTACACCCTGTATTTATATATACATAATAAGTTTATGCGCTTTATGAAATTTATATGTTTATAAAGTTTTATAAAGCATATAAACTGCAATATAATTTTTATAAAACATATATAAACTGCTATATAATTTTTATAAAACATATAAATTGCAATATAATTTTTATAAAACATA
>BGPR01044051.1:0-12746 GCA_013235015.1 Araneus ventricosus | reverse complement strand
ACTCGTTGCTGTTTTGAGCGGTATTCAAAAACACACGGATGGATAGACTAACTTTCCTTGAGCGGATTTCGTCCAAAATTTAATGGAACAAGTTCAATTTTAGTCAAAAAATGCAATTTCGATGTAAACACGGACACCAAATTTCATCCTTCTAGCCTTTTATGTATTTGAGTTGTCATGTTCACAGACAGACAGACTCCAAAACAATTTTTTTCGGACAGAGGAAGGTCTGAAAAGTGGAGATTTATAAAAATCTCAAGTCGAATTTTTTGATGATTACAATTCTTTCTCTTTGTATACTTCGTGTGCCAGAAGATAAAAGTGTTTCTTCTTTTCAAACTTTAAGTAAAAATATCACCGGTATATATACATTACGTTTTAATTCATTATCTTAACTTTAAGAACGAAAGTAAATATTTATACGAAAATAGCAATAAAAATAATACGAGGACTCATTAAGAGAGACTGAAAAGAAATCACTAAAAATTCTTCACTTTTTTTTTATGAATGACGTTAATTATTTTGCAGTTAAACACTTAATGCTTCGCGCCACGTGCCACCGCGTCTGGCAACAACAACAAAAAATGGCGTTTATTCTGTAACAAATGTTATTTTCATAGATTTTTCTATTACTTCTATTTCTTTTACAACGGGAAGAATTAACAACAGAATTTCTTAACGAACGTCAAACTTTTTCTATCTGTTTTCGAGCTTGCTGAATTTTCTTTTATTTTGGAATCTTTCTTAACTTTCCTAAGGATATTTTTTATTCTTGATGGGGCATTTATTAAACCCAAAATTGATTTACGATGATACTTGCTTGAGTCTAAGAGTGCAATCTTTGTTATATACATATTGATTAGAGTGCAATCTTTGTTATAGACATATTGATTACAGTGCAATCTTTGTTATAGACATACCGATTACAGTGCAATCTTTGTTATAGACATATTGATTAGAGTGCAATCTTTGTTATTGACTTTTTATACACGACTTGGCAGCTTAAAATTTTCAAATTTTAAAATAAAGACGAAATTTATTGCATGTATAAGCATAGACAGACTTATTTACATTTGCACTAATAAATTCTTTCCAGGTTTTAATTTCGATAAAATTCAATAGAACAGATGTTCTATCGAGCCATCAAGAAATAAAGAAATATTTCTAGAGATAAATGTAAGTTTAAATCATAATAGAATCATTCCATCTTAATTAAAATACAATAATGCACTGTTTATATGTTTCTCATTTATACATCATTTTATTACAGTCCTGATTTATTCGTAACCAGTGGCGGCTCGTTCATTTGGGATTCGGAGCTTCAGTCCCCCCTAAAATTATTTTAGAAGCTTGCATCTTCGTTTTCATTCAAATTAGCTTACTTTTCCATTTTGAGAGTTCAATGATCAATAAGAATAGCAAAAAAAGTGATAAAAAACGTAAAAGGAAGACGGAAAATCAATCAAGAAATTAAGAGAGAGACAGACCAGAGGCTGCATAGAGTTTTGCCTCTCCTAAGGATCAAAATTCACTCACTGTGCAAAGCGGAGAGCTCAATCGGGAGAAAAAAGCAATCATTTCTCCCACTGAAATTAGATGTCCTTTAGCTGCGATTTTCACAGCTCTCGTTTGGAGCGACTTTCTACTTTGCCTTACATCGCCTTCTCTCTGTAGTCCAGTCATTAACTAGTTTTTTTATATCAAATTCTAGAAGAGTTGTAATTTTTCTCCTTTATGTTTTTTGGGGTGCTGATTACGAATCTGAGGTTTGTCACCAAAGTCTTTTGTTGGAATTTTTGTTGTAGCCAAAGAACATGAAAAAATGGGGTTTTTTCCCTCAAAAATTATCAATTTTTAGTATATCATCATTATATGCCAAAATAATCAGCACAAAGTTTCCCACAACTTATATCTGTACACCTTTTGCAGCACTGCTTGTTCCTAAGCTAACGACTCGCTGTTCGGAACCATTATAATCGCAGAGTGCTTCATATATACGATGCAAACCTTCAGATAAGTCGTTTGTCCACTTTTTAGAATTCGCTAATTTTCTGTCGGTGTCATTATTTCACCGTTCCTTTTAAGGAAGAAACGACGTTTCCTAGAAATCAGGGGGTTTAAGAACGCTTGCCAAATAAAGGTCTATTTGCATGCACATAAATCGCATAAAATAACAAATATATAATCAATACTCAAGATATGCAATAAAGGTGTGATTTTTCTCACTTTTATGATAAATGTTAATTATGATATTTAATTACTGTTTCAATACTACTGGTACTATTTTAAAACACTTTCAAATTGTTATTCTTAAATGAATTCGCGCGCGAATCTGTTCTTTATTAAAATTTTAACTATACGTCTTTTCATTTACACATTGTTTTACGATAGTCCCTTGAAAGATATAAAGAAAATATAGTACGAGAACATCTCACGGTCTCTCAGCACTACCCTGACAATGGACTCGTCTCCGGGACCAGAGGCGAGGTGTCTCGTAATCAAGAAGAAGAAGTCCCTTGAAAGAAGTATAAACGGTGCTTTACTGTATTTGTGTGTGAAAATAAATTTTTTTATGAATGAATATTTGGTTCTGCTATTTCAATTAATTTGCGTCTGCAGATTTGAATTTCAGAAAACCCTGCTCGATATCGTTTTATATGATAAATGTTTGTTATGATAGATAGGGTAGGGGGGCCCGAGTAGCTAAGACTCGAAGACCTGTTGGACCTAAGCAACCCTACAAAGAGCTTGTCAAATTTTATTAAAATATTCATTGTTCAACGGAGTACAATGTATCATTCCTAAAAAGTCATAGTTTCATTATTTCTTTTTATCAATGGTAAAAAAAAGTCAAGCCACCAGCCCACCAGTGGGTAAAACTGGTTATACATGTTAACATTATGATAAATTAGGAAAACAAGATTTTCAGTGGAAAAGCAGCAGACATTTTTATTTTGTTCGACAATTTAAGAATAATAGTTACAAAATTCACAAGTAAAGCCGTTTTCTTCCTCTGCTACTACAGCTTTCATGGGTCAGTTTCTACATTCGACTCACCCTTTTCATTTACTTAATCTTCGGTCGGTAGCAATACAAATGCTAACACATTCGGGCGCAACTCATCTGTGAGATCAAAAGTTGAATTTTTGTTTAGGCTTAAGGAAAAGTCTATCAAACTGAACTATTCGGTCATACAAAGCTATATTTGCGTTTTGTATTCCCTTGCAATTTCAACTTATAAAATGTCCAGGGATTGAGGAGGGAGTTGACGTTTGTTTTCCCATAAGGTTCCTTATCAATGACAACTGTTGTCGTTGACAGCCTGCTATAATTCGACATTTTTGAAACAATATATTGGAAATAACGATCAATATCATTGAATTAGGGGCTGGGACACAGATATACGAACTTTTGCAGGTATATAAAAAGAAATATTGAGATTAATTTGGGAAATTAAAAATAAAACTTATTCGGGCGCAATTCATCTAGCAGATTAGCATGCCCCTGTCGTGCATCAAAAGAACACTAGAGAAGAAACCACGATACTCTAGTGTGAGTGGTAGGGAGCCAGGAAGCTACTAGAGGTCCCACAGTTTTCTCGGTAAAACCCGCACTTAGGAACAAAAAATATGTGTGCTTCATCTCAAATATGTGTTTCATTTATATGATTACTGATAAGGTAACTGTAGTGTTGGGATTCTCAACACGCATTCGCCGATGGAGGGCGCTCTCCTCCCCCGAGGGTCGGGGATTGTTTTTAATCAGTTGCGAACTCGAAGGCTGGAGGACTTTTCGGAAAGCGTCGGCGAGTGAGGCCGAAATCTCAACGCTTATTTCGATTTGACGTAAGGTCCAGACGTATCTTTCTGTCTGTGCCGTTGCTGGCCGCGAAGGGTCGCCGCAATTATTCCTATTTAGCTATTCTGTCCGTACTCAGTATTTGACTAGTGTTCTGTGTTGTCATCTAAATAAACTGTTATTTGTGTTACATCACTGGAGTATGATAATCCATTCAAAAGAACCAACACCATAAAAAAAGGGTTACCACCATCACAGTAACGTTATTTTATTTTTAATTTTAATTATTAGTTTATTAATTGTATATATTGAAAATATTACTTGAGTTTTGATTGTTTGAAAAATATTTAACTATATATATATGTAATAATCTCGCTTAATTTTGCTTTAAATTCTAATATGATATATTTTAAAGTCTTAATGTATTCCAAAATAACTTTTCTTAAACTCCAGTTTCGTTTTATTTCCCGAACTGGAAGTATATTAACTCCCTCGTTTTCGCATATTTATTACTAAAAGAATATTTTAATCGTTTCCACGCGCGCACAAATCGCGAAATCAGCGACTTATTGCCGCCATGTATTTTCCCTAAAACACTTACGTAATTTACTAAAAATAGCTATTATTCGCTTCACTTTGATCATGTGTCTATCTGTTAAATCCCTACCTGAGAGAAAGCAGGGATTTTCTGTTCTCTTTTGGCTTAAAAACTTGAACTAAGATGCACGTATGTCCGTCACTCTCCCATAATAAAATGAAAAATAGTTCATAACTCGGCCTGTGTTTTTATTTAACGACTACAACAACGAATACATTTCATATATACATATATTAATGAGGTAGACTTTCACTTATAAATTAAACAGCCCGATTTTGAAACCTGTTTCAATTTAAAATCACTGTAATCGAAATTTCAATGCCATATTGTTGAAACTGATTTTATGTCAGATAAGTAACCAAAATTGCAAAACTGCGTTACTCAAAACGAGACTAAATAAACGGTGAGAAGATAATTTGTGTTTCCCAAATTTTTTGTCCCTTATTAAACTGACAAAATATTAAAAAAATATTGATAAATTAAATTATATCTTGTCAACCAACCACTTTGTATAAAAGACGTCCTAACATGGAAAAGCAGTTAATACATTTGTAAGACAATTGGTTTAAAGACAAACCATTATGGATAACAAGTCATTATTCTAACGAAATTAGAAAATTTTACAAAATAATAACAATTATATTTTACAGTGAAAAGATATTAAAACTGAGCAGTTATACCCTGCATTCATTGTATCTCCCCAGATTTGAGTTAAAAAACGTTGGAACCAAGGGCAACCCGTGTAAAAGCACTGCGGAACTGCAGCTTAAGCAACTTTTTCTTATGTGTGAGCAGTATTGAAATCCGACAACAATCTAACGCAATCTACACCCTCCGTCTTCAAGTTGAACGTAGAGGGAAATGGTTTATCTTGTACGTAGAGAAAAAAAAAAACTTTTGAAAAGACTGAGTTTTCGCCTATTCCTGATTTCCTTCTGTTCTGCTTGCTCAATAATGATGCGTAGATTTTTTTTATAGATACAGTTAGAAGGGAAATAGAGATTATTGAAAAGGACAGTCTAAAATCTTTAGCGATGGTGTTTTAAACATTTTTCCACTGCGGAAAATTCTTTTCGCTGGCCCAGGATTTGAAAATAAATAAGAAAATGTAGGATAATTAACTATAAATAAAAAAATTAATATAAAATTATTGTACTATAAAACTTTTCTTGTAAATAAATATGAAAATAATTTCTTTGCAAATATATTTATTTCAATTGTAGATTGATTGATTTTTTTCCTCTTTATTCATCAGCTAGCTGCAGTAGATATTTTCCGTAAGTAAACAAGAATAAGGAATGGAGGACAAATAACTGAGATAGGTTATTTTGAAGGGAAATTTTTAATTAAAATTAATTCAAAATCAGAAATTTTGTAGTAAAATTTCTGTATTGAGTTACTTACATCAAATCAAAATTCTAATTATTCTCTACAATTAATTTAAGACAGTTAAGTTATACATAAAAGCATAACTGCGTAGCACACGTTACAGCAACTCCACAGTTGAAAACGTACAAGCCGCCACTGTTTGAGGGTAAAAAAATGACGGAAGGCTGTCTTTTCAAACAGCCGCTGATGTTAAAGGCGTAGGACTACTTGACTCGCGTGACTCTTTTGTTTCTCGAAATTTCTCGTAAGTCTTTTTTGTAACTTTATCTCTAAAATAAGACATTAGTTATGTTTTCAACACATGTATTTACCTAGATATGAAGGATCTCCCATACCAAGTTTTGTGGCGCTTTGGCCGGTGAATCAATTTCCTTCCAGAGACCCCAATGGGTGGAACGTAAACCTATGCGTTAAAAAAACAATTGAAAACATTGTCACGATCTCTATAAAATAAATATGACCTACAATTGGATTATATTTTTAAACGAAGTTTTATAATGCTTTCAGATTCAAAAACTATTTCGTCCCAAACGCGAAAACTTCTATTGATGAATGGGCAGCTTAGGATCGAAAATAATTTTTTCAGAAACATTTAAAAGCTTTTTGACGGCAGTTACATAAAAGTCCCCTCCGGTATTGAACTACTCGCAACATAGCAATGTCTTCGAGAATAAAGTGCTGGCTGAGTAGATATTTTCAACAACGACCAAATGTATTTTTAGTGGATTATACTACTTCCAAACGATTACTTCGGGGATTCTTTTCCAATTTCTTATCTGTTCTTTCAGATTTCTCTAAAGTAGTTGTTTCGAAAATAGAATCTTTTACAGTAATATTGGGCTGTGAATTTAAGTGAAAAATTTCACAGATATTTTTCTAATATCGATTGAATAGTTTTCTAGAATCTAATTTGTTTTTAAAAATATATATTGTCTGAGAAATAAATGTTTCATAAAAGAGTCCAGTATATCTGAAAACTTTTTATTTTCATTTCAGCTGAAATATAACTTCATGTTATGTTCACCTTAAGTTTAAAACAATGGTTCACTCCAACACACAACCATACTTTCACCACAAAGAATTTAATCTGAGCTGTATTGGCACCAGCTCTCAGCCTGTCTGTCCTTTTATTTCTTATTTTCAAGAGTGTTTTATCTTTATCCATGGGCAATGGGGCCCGGTATGAGCTGAATTATATATATTTTTACATTTATTTTCTCTTAATATAAAACTCGCACTTTCTCATTATATCAATCCAAATTACAGAAGATGGATAGAAGACAGATTTCAGTGAATAGAAGTCAAATGTGACGTGACTAGTTGATCGTCTATTAGTCGCTACAGTCATAATTCACAAGAGGAGGAGCGGTGGAAGGCCAAATTTCAAGTCGCGACATGCTGGAATGCCATCCTACCCATTTACGAATTTTCTTTAATTTTTTTTTATTTTAATTATTTTATGCTGGATTATATTAAAAAAATTTTCATCCAATTTTCTATGCAAAAGAGGATAATGGGTTCCAAAATAAACCAAATTGATTGTTTGGAGTTTATTTTTTTTCATCGAATGGGTCCAAACCGAAGGCTTTGACATAATAGTTCCATAATCAAAAAATCATGACATTTTTATGCATGGAACATGATTATTATTAGTTATTTCGAAAACTCATTTATATATTTACAATACTTCATTGATATTATTGCAAAAAAACGTGTATTGCTTGGCGATAAATCAAAACTATCGAATAGTCAAGCACAGAAGAAAAGTCTTCAGTAAACAGTGGCTTTTGGAGGGAAGATAGACTGTGCCATCTAGGCGACTAAACTTTAAGTGTGCACAATTGTTCTTGATCTACAAATGGGGCATTTTATAATGAGTTTCAAAGCAATTTTTTTTATCCCGGTAACAATTTTAAAATATGAGTGGGACATAAATGTCCCGTTAGTAGTCAAATGGCCAAAAAAAAGTCAAGTGCCACTGTCACATGGTCGTTGCTGATTGAATCTTGTTCATTTACCGTTTGTAGGTGTTTGTTTTTAAGAGTGTGTGTGTGTGAAAGGGAGTGACGGTACTTTGGCCCTTAGCCCGGCTAGGCTCTGGGAACGAGTACCTACCCCACTTATATACTTGGATAAACAGCCTGTTTATAAGGGAAAACATATATCTTTCAGCCACAAACACATATCTGTAAACGGGTCCATTGATTCTTCTTCAAGATGACGTCAATCATTCTCACAGGTATTTATTTTTTATAAATAAACACATGATAAGCTAAAACAATCGCTAATGGTCATGTCCGTGATTGTCGCTTGTTAGTACAGTTGTAGTTGTTGTTTCTAATCTCCAATCGAGTCTGACGGAGTCAGACCAGATCAAGGAATTCGTTGACTTTGACGAAATCAATGACTGAAAAGGGAGAAGAATAAATTTCTTCCCAGTCAAGTCGTAGACAGTCCAAAATGTGTAGGTGATGCTTGATGTTGCTGGAATTTAGGGAAGAGAGGGTAGGTCTTGTTGCCCTCAGAATATCTAAGGCATTTCAGGTGGCCGCTGGCGAGTCGTGAAAGACAGGTACTGGGTTAGTACAGTTAAACCTCTTTAGCAAGTCTTTGAAAGGACTGTTCTAGAGAGACAAACTTTTGAATCTTGGTTCAAAATAAGATAAATTACTTTAGTCTATAGTGCTAAAAGTAGACCTATTATATATAAACTAGAAAATCACCCGTCATGTTATGACGGGTGCAAATTTCCTCTTCATTCGAGAGATTTCCCGTCAAATTTGATGTGTTTAAATAGATGCGAAAGAAATGTTTAACATTGATTGAAAACAAATAAAACAAACTTATGTTTTATGATAGGAAATATTTTTTATTTATATATTTCTTTATTCAAAAAACGCGTCCAAACTATATCACGCGCATGATATACCACTGGCGTAATTTACCACTTTCTATTAAAAAACGGAAATTAATTTGAAATATATGATTAATATAATTTAAAATTTCTCGGAAACTATTGATCATAGCGAAATAAATTATAGATTAATCGATAGCAAATTTTATTTCACTATTTTAGAGCTATTAAATTTGAAATTAGAACGATAATTACTCTTTTAAATTTGTAATTACTAAAATTTAGGTTCTCTAACAATGAAATAATGCTGTTTAACATCTCGCAATGCTATGGCGCGAGTTTTATTGTTGGTGACGTCAGAGCGTTACCGAGAGACAGATCTGGGCTATTATATTAGTAATTATATAGTAATAGACATAACAAAGCATAGTGCAATAAGTCTACATTTTATTGAGATTCCATAATCATCTATCAACCAATAATTTATTTAATTATAATTTTAAATAAGCTAAAAGCAAAAATACGATTTGGGCTTGTAAGTAGACAACCATCGATATTGTAATGTTACGTAAACATGTATATTATTTCCCAAAATATTCGTATAGATAGAGACATTGAGAAAATCCTGAACTTCTGCTTGTACTAGAAGTTACCTACATTATCAATGATAAAGTAGGTAGCCGAGCGATGATACCTAACATCTGCGTAGTGTATCAGATTAAGTTCTTTAATCACACTGTGGGGCGCTATTTTAAAGAATATTTTATGTTGTGTTATAATTTACAAAGTTTAAAGTGGTTATTTTAAATACAATGTTTTATATTGGGAATGCATATAACTTTCAGAATTATTTTGATGTATCTTTTTATACACAATAGTATAAAGCTCATAAATATTGAATATAAAATTGTTGATTATTTCTTTTATTAATAATAAAAAATCAGTTCCATAGGAGCTCAGAATCCAAGATACGGCGCTAAATTTTCTCTAGGTCAGGGCTCCCAAATTTGTTAAGAAGGTCCTGCACTGAAGGGGTTTTACCTATTCCTTTGTAAGGCCGTTCGAAGAATACTTTGCGCCAAATTCATCCATTTTTAAAGGCAATTTTTAACGTTGTCGTGAGTTCTCGCCAAATTTTTCGATGAAACAAAGACCTAGATGTTCCCGTTTCTTGTGTCAAATCTAAACAAAATGTCTTGATTTGATAATCTCAAAGTTATTTTATAATACCACGAATAGAAAAAATGGCCCTTTAAAGATTTAAATAAGATTACTACAAAGACTATACTAAAACTTTTTGCTATACATGAAATCCATAAAAGCTGCAGAAAACAAATCCATATTGTTATTTCCAATGTCATCGTTATTTCTATATTTATTTTAGCACTGAATCTGCTTTGCTTTCGAAGGTAAATTAAAGACAGAAAGCTTTAAATAAGTTTGTTAAGCAATTAGGTCGTTCTAATTAAATGCAGAACATCATGGAAATATTATTCATTCAAATTAATACATTAGAAGAAACAAAGTAATTAAATATATACGTTCTTCCTTCTGCATGTGCTTAATTGAGGAAGAACGGAACATTCATTACGCGATGCAATTCAATAGGGCTGTAATTAAAATGACTTATTCGCAAATAACTCACGAACACAACAGAGAAATCAAGTTAAGGTATTTTCTTCGTCGACATGTAATGTTTAAATAAAAGCATATTGTATTTAACCATCAAAACAATGTGTACCGCATTTCATTGACAAGTAATAATTTCCATAAAATGCGACGAATGTAAAAATAGTTTCATTTAAATATATTTAATTGTAAATAGTTATTATTCCAAAAGAAAAAAATACAGTTATATTTCGACCATCCCAAGATGTTAAAAAGTTATATAGGCTTCAACTATCCGAGACTTGACTATTTGAAATAATTTTATTTATTGATTTGACACATGAATAATTTATTTAAAATAATAATAAAATAAATGGAAAAGAATGGTTTTTATTCGGACTTTTTTCTCATTCGAAGAATCATTCAATTTAATTCTCATCAAAAGAAATATTTTAAACCCTCCATTAGGAGCGGGTATTTTATGCATCATATAAAGTGTGACGATCTCTCAGGTCGCACTCCCATTTTTTACTTTCTGGTATACGAAGTATACAAAGAGAAATCATTGTAATCGTCAAAACATTCGAACTCGAGATTTTGACGAATCTCCACGTTTTAGACCTCCCCGAGTCCGAAAAACACAATTTTGGAATTATGTCTGTCTGTCTGTGAACACGATAACTCGAAAACTATTATAGCTACGGACATGAAATTTAGTATGTGATCTTTACACATAATTTGTAGGTTCTATCAAATTAAGGACAAAATCCGTCTACGGGAAGTCTGTCTGTCTGTCCGCGTTCCTGTGAACACTATAACTCAAAAACTTGAATAGCTAGAGGGATAAAATTTGGTACACAGTTTTATCGTCATGAATGTAGATCCGTATAAAATTTTGGGCCAAATCCGTCAACGGGTTGACTGTCTGTCGGTCTGTATAATCGCATACTTGTTAAGCATTCGTTTCAAAACTTATCTCCATGCGCATACGTACTTAGCAATCTCGGGTACCAAGCGGGAGGATTACGTCACTTTGTCCTTGAGACGGAGTTTGTGATTGATATGTTTTATCTCCTGTTTTGTTTTCGCTCGCTCGTATAATAGCGGATCTTGCTGGAGTGTGATGGAAAATAAATATTGCTAAGTTTTAATACATAGGCATCTCTTTTAATATGATTCTTCACTTAAAAATTTTACAATCACTATAATCTGCAATGAAAAACCTTCTGATATTCGTTGCATTCTGGATTACAGTAGGTTCGATTTTTTTTATCCACGCAAGGGGATTGGAAATGACAAATTTTTGAGCAGTATACGAGAAAGTTTAGGGGATGCCACTCCCACTGGTTTCTTCTTCACTTAATAATGTATTAATCTTGATTTTAACAATTAATTACAGTAAGACCTCTCTAATCGGCCACTACTCTTGGCGGCCATATTTGTTTGGCAGTTAACTTTTGGCCCATAGACATAGTATTAAAATAACTTTTAGGAACGACCACTCAAACCCCCTAGGAGCGGCTGTGTTGGTAGCCGTTTTAACTTCAAAGAAATACGCACCTTTCGTCTTTCTGACTTTGAACCTTTAACTAAGAGAAAACGGAGGAAAGAACAAACATCAGAATTATACACACAGAAAACAACACTGGAAATCAGATCGAAATTAATCATCATTTCTTTCCAAATATGAAGAGAAAAGAGAACTTGGGTCTCTACAAGGATGAGGGATTCTAGAGTTCATTTGTACCTCTCAGAAGCTGATTCGGTCCATTACAAATGAGCTGCTTATATTGGTGGCCACCATCAGCAGATGAAACATTCAACTCAACAGACATTAGGAAAAATAAATGATATTGCTGCCTATTCCACAACAACAACTGTCGAAACTATTAGCGATTTATTTTTCCAATTAGGAAAAAGAAATTGAAAAAGTTACCTCCTAAAGCCCTAAAAAATCCAAGCAAATTCTATCATTTAAAGAAATCGAATAAAACACAGGGTGGTCATAAATTATTTGACCCATTTCAAAAATTAATAAAAAAAATAATAATAGTTTTACAATTGCAGTTTTTTTAAATCAGGGAGTAAATAAAAAAATTCTTTTTTAGACATGTGGGGTACGATTACGGCGTTCTGAATCTGCTACAGCGACAGATTTCCGTATGCAATGGCTACCGATCAGCATAAGCCGATGCGCGTTTTCTCGTTTCGTTTTTTAGCTTTTCTTATATGTCTCGAAAACTATTTAGTTTCAAACTACAATTTATTTAAAAAATTAAAGAGAGAAGAATTCCCTACAAATACATAATTTTATTTTTCTTCTACCTTTAATAGTTTCGCAGATAATGGCTCTCAAAAATAGGAGATTTTCTAATAATTTACGACCACCTAGACCACTGTAACGGCCCGTTACCTATCTGAAAAAGACTTTTTAAAATGCGATCACATTAAAAAAAAAACATAGTTGTAACATTATTAGTTTTTTTTATTAATTTTTGA
>BGPR01044050.1:0-12746 GCA_013235015.1 Araneus ventricosus | reverse complement strand
GGCATGTGAATCAATTTTCTTCCTGAGACCCCAATGGGAGGAAAGTAGTCCTACGTTAAAACACGCTTTTATCGGTCTGCTAAAAAGTATAAAATATTTTTTAATCAAAATTCTGGAGGTCAAAAGTGTGAAGTGCGTATAGAAATGCTCTCCAAAAATTGAAATTTAAATGACGTTCATAATATCATTTAATTAATTTGGAATTGATTTTATAAGAATTTTCTGCCTTATGATATTCATTTTGGTTTAATTTTCTTTTCGTTTTGTTTTTAGCGCCTCACGGTTTTATGGTTTTTATTTCGAATCCAGATTTTTGATAACAAAAATATTTTCTACCTTTTAGTACACCTAATAAAAGCAAGTTTTTTTAAATTCTTTTCTAATTATTATTAACTAGCTTTTAGTTACTAATATATTTCATGATTCAGTATTTTAATCTTTAGCGCTCCGTTGGCTCTACTAAGGCGACATTGATTTGCATGCATATTTTACCCTCAAAACACATATATGATGCAATTATTTTTATTCAGATAATTCAGACAGGATTTTGCTGAGATCGCTTCCACTTGCTTTGGTTGCTAATCAAAGTAATTGCGTAGCATTTTGAGGAATTTAATCTCCGAATGCGACATGCAAAGTACAGTGCTCATCTAATTAATTTTTGGACGGTAAAGGGTTAATTATTGGAATCTGCTATTCTATTTTCGTCAAAGAATACTCTTTGTTATAATTATATGTCTTCTTCTTATTTTCTAAATATAGCCTTATTTTCTAATCTATTATGTTATTATTTAATCTTCTGTAATATCTTAATAATATATATATATATATATATAACTTATTATATATGATCATACAAAAACAATGTAAACAAGACATATCAAGAAGCAAATCCTAAACTAAAAAGTCATTATTTGAACAATACAACCAAATTTAAAACAAAATCTAAAGAATTGAAAATACTATAGATACCATGAACAAAAGATTAAGTATAAGCATCTATATGCCAACAAGTAAAAAAACTCTGTTGTTATTAAAAGTATTGAAAAAGGCAATTCAAGTACATGGAGTTTTCAACAATTAATATAGCAGCTTGGCTGTGGACAAGCTTTAGCCAGGTTAAATTAATTTTGCTGTACAAACCATCCCTGTTACTAAAGTTGTTGAAAAAACAAACAGGGTAATTTACCCTAAAATGAAAGAATTTAGAAAGAAAAGTAATGCACTAACCCTAACAATAAAACATAACTATATAGATAAGACTAAAATTCA
The DNA here is from genome assembly GCA_013235015.1 of Araneus ventricosus. Taxonomy (NCBI): domain Eukaryota; kingdom Metazoa; phylum Arthropoda; class Arachnida; order Araneae; family Araneidae; genus Araneus; species Araneus ventricosus. The sequence continues at coordinate 11,474 of BGPR01044050.1, read as the reverse complement.
GGATAAAAATATGTAATACAACAATATATTGCACTATTATATTGCACTAAAAACAGTAAATATATCATTAAATAAAAAACCCATACTTTTCATTAAACATTAAATAATCAGTGTCTCTACTTATCCTTACCAGAATACAACACTTTCAATATAAACCGCCACTTAGCTTGACATCACATATTGCCACTACTAGATTTTCAACTACATGAAACAGCATAATTAACCAAATATATATATATATATATATATATATATATATATATATCAAAACAAACTTATAAACACAAGATAAAAACTCAAAAACAGTAAAAAAAGACAAAATGGCAAAAATAGAGAAAAACCAGAAAAAACCAAAAAAATGAAAAATATCATAGCGAGCCGCTCGTCAGGAAGAGAAGCTCGCTCATGATATTAATTTGTGCTTTTTTCTGCTGACGATAAACGAAATCCGTTAAAAATTGCCGTCATCCCCTCTAAAAACACAAAACAAATGAAAATGGGAGAATTCTTGAATAAAAAATATAAATACATTTAAGAAGATTTAAAAAGAATCAAATACAAAAATTCCGAATACAAATACAAAGAATCCGAATACAAAAGACCTAGAATAAAATAAAAAACAGCCGTAACATAAAAAATAATAAAATAAAGCGAAATATGCTTACCATGGCCAGGAAAACATCTATATATATATATATATATATATATATATATATATATATATATTTATATTTATCTGTTATATTCTAACCTAGCCTTAAAGATATGGTCTTCTCAGCAGCAGATGAAACTTTTGATCTTTGACTGCTTTTGTTCTGTTCTGTCAGAACAACTCTCAATTTGCTTTTGGAAAAACAACGTCTAAAGAGTTCATTTGTTATTCATTAAAACAGAAACTTTAAATTAATTAAAAATCTAAATATAACTAAACTTTGACATTGTAATATATTGCATTGCCATCGGGAACGCATAGCTGAAAATTTCAGAATTCTACCACTTCAGGGAATGAGTGAAAAATCTGTTCCGAAATTTCATCTTTACAAACGTGAAAGAAATCGAGTCAACCCTTAAAAGCCCTATTTTTTAAAACTCGATTTTAAAATGTTTTTGTCTTTCATTTCTTGAATAAAACACGGAAAAAATACTTTTAAAAATCCTGTTTTGTTTTAAGTATGGTTTACGGCTAAAAAACAGTTTGGTTACCATCTGTCAACACTGGGCTTTATTTCAGGAAAAAATTTCCCTTGATAAAATTCTATAAAGTCAAACACAGATGAATTTTGATAAATAATAATACGGACAAGGAATTTCCTTCAATATTGTAGAATAAAATATGGTATTCTCGAAGTACAAACAAAGCGAAAAAGATGTAGACCTCAAGTGAAAAACATCAATTTATTTTTATTTTTTCATCAGCACTCAGGCGCCATCTATATGCTGTAAATGGGTTCAATAAAAATTTCAGTTAGTATCCTATAAGCGACAACAGGCATTAGAGCTTCAGTCTTATTCTCAAGATTTTAGAAGACAAAATTGTGTATGTTGCTTAAAGGCAACACTGGGCGTTTAAGAGTTAAATAAAAGCATGCAAAAACTGACTTTCCCTGCAAATTTTTCACGACGTCAAATGCGAACCAGAAATACCATTTCAGCCCTCAGTTTCTCAAAAATATTAGAAATATTAAGAATATTCGAATTATTTCTGTTACTGTTTTATTACTTTATTTAATTTGCAGCAAAAACTTCTAATTTATGTCAGAAGATAAAAAAAATGTGCTTTCCCAAGCATTTATTAAAAACACAGTCACTAATTCAACTCCTATCTAATATCCATGACACTAAGAATTCAGCCCAATGATCAACATTCCAATTTGTCAGATTCCATCCATAACTACTAATGTCCTACTTAACTCCTCCTTTTAATTTAATTCTACCTCATTTATCTCAGTAGAACATTTCAGTCTTTAGCCCTAAAAAATGAATCTTCCTTTTCTGGCTAAAGTAAATACTTAAAGTTACAAAAGTCTTCCTAAATCATGAAGGACTCTGTAATAATGAGGGACGGGAAGAGATCATACAAAGGATGAAGAAAAATAACTTAAAAAAGTGATTGAATTATAATATCAGTGAAAAAAAGAACATTATAACTACTGTACTTCTAGCTTTTGTACAGCTGAAATACTGACTGAAATAATGTATCTTTTTCATAATGGAGATCGGATGATTTTTTTTTCAAAGCTGAGAAAAATGAGTCTTTTTAGATGGAATATTCTTCATTTCGAAGACGTTCCAAATCACCATAATTATACTCTCGTACCCTGAGATCTTTTCTGCTTTTTCCACCTCCTCTCTTATTCCCTGAGTGCGGGGTTATTACGGGGGAACATTTATTTTTATGGTAAAAATTTCCCCGACGTTCAACTTTTTCACCATTAACCTTGAACTTTAGGAACTCGTGACGCAGGAAAAAATGACACGGTTATGTTCTGAGATATGGATTCCGAGGCTATTGCCTTTGCTGTGTTTATTATTCCTGGTCGGAAAAATGTAGAAGGTGTTATGAACAATCAACCTAGTTCTAAGGTCGATGCTAAGCTCTCGAAACATTTCAACAACAAACAACGTGGACTACAACTAAAGTGACCGGATAATTTTTGAACTTTTTCAGTGCCAATAAACATGGACTATAATAAGAGTGACTCGAATTAGGGTTAGGGATGGCGGTTATTGCAAAACAAAACCCCCAGTTTTCGGTTAAAACGATTTTTGTAACCTCCCGTTTTAACCGAAAACCGCTCAAAATAACCGGTTTTTGAAAAAGCCGGTTTTCGGTGTTTTTTTTAAAAAAGAAACGTTTGTGGACAAAATTTTTTGTTAATAATAATATACAATAAGTAAGTATTAATACAATAATTATAATTAATATAATAGGTAATGATTATAAATAAGTAATTAACACAATAGGTAATAATAATAAATGAGTAATTATTGCGATAAGTAAATATTATAGACAAAATTTTTTATTAACATTGTTTTCACAAGAAATTAATTCATTGGCCAATATTTATAATCTAATCTGCTCATAAAGACTCTTTCAGCAATGTGTTGATCCGTGAGTCGACACCTCTAATCGGAAACAACATCATTCAACGTCGATACTAATTTTTCGGACGCCACAGAACTTCCGACTAAAGATAAATATTTTTGGTTACAAAAACAGACGCCGATTGCAGACAAAAATTTTTATTAGTATTGCTTTTCCAGGAAATCATTCCCTTGGCCAATATTTATCTGCTCATAAAGACTCTTTCAGTAATCCGTCAACCAACATACGCCTCGAGAAAGCGGTTGTCGGTGATTGTCCTAAGATGATGAAATTCAAAGCTTCATAACTTGGTAAATTTTAGTCTAGTCGAACCTAAAATCGAGCCTATCTTCCGACCCGGTTTTCCCCCCGGATTTTGGATTTTAAAAAATAACCGGTTTAAACCGGGGCAAAAAAATAACCGAAAAAACCAGTTAACCGAAACAAAAAAAAAAACAGTTTTCAATTGAAACCGGTAGATTTTTCCCATCCCTAGTTACAGTATCCGAAATCTTTTCAGTATCAAACAACATGTGCCATTACTATAGTGACCAGAGATTGTATTTTGAATCTGTTCAGTGTCATACAATATTTATAGTATTTAAAATAACCAGATTGTTTTCGAAACTTTTTAGTATCAAACAACATGTATAATAACTAAATTAACTATATATTATTTTTGAACCTTTTTCAGTATCAAACAATATGTGTAATAACTAAAATAACCAAATACAGTAAAACTTATCTATAACGACCAAGTAGGGAACAAGAAAAAATGCATCTTTATAGAAAGGTTATCGTTATAGACAGTTTGAGAATTTGCGCATGTCTTAATATACTAATGTGTTTATGTGCGTGTGCATGTATGAATATTTTAACTTATTCTATTGCGCTTATTTATTCATCTTATAAATAATATTGATATTAATTGTATTTTATAAACATATAAAATATACAATTATACCCAGATAGCGAAGAAAGCTTGTCTAAAAAGTTTTGGAAACCTTGTCATCGGCAAGGGTAAAGGATTGTCACAAAGGTTTCCATGACAAGTATTGAACCTTTCGTCAAGGTAGAGGAAAGGCTCGCTAGTCAACAAGAAACAAGGTTTTCTGTAAGATTTCCCCAAGCTTTTATTACAAGCTTGTTTCAGGCCTTTCAAAAGGTTGTTAAGAGCCCTCCTTCGGCGGACAAAATAGAACCCCCCTTCCCCCCTCCGAAGCCGTACTCCTACAGAGGGTCCCACACCCCCTTTTTTATCCCCCTTCTTCTGACGTTATCTTAGTCCAGCTTATCTGGAATCTCAATTAATTAGATCAATTAGGAATCTTAATTAATCATAGCTTAATTATTAATTTTAATTGAACTTACTTGTACGATTACGTTGTAACTGGGGACAAAAGATCCATTTCCCCAGAGCCGGGGATCGAACCCGTGTTCATAGAGTTGGTGAGCAAGCGCTCTTACCACTATACTGGACGGGACTACACACGAGGGGAAAGGTGGTTCATAAAAAGTTTTCCTACGTAAACCTTAGGGCAATGGTTTGCGCGGAAATGCTTTCGCGGACAGCCTATGGAAAGTGAAATGGCAACCTTTCCGCAACGTTCTTTGCTATCTGGGTTCATACCAATAAAAATTTTATATTTTAATTTTTTTAAGAACTTTAAAATGAAAATTTTACTTGAAAACTTTGTCAGCATTATCATTTACCTTTAAATCAATTTCATTTGCTATTCACTTTACTTTTTCCACATCATCTCCAATGTCTTTTTAAGTAGCTATCATTGTCTGAAAAATCCCATATGTTTTAATAGTTTCTTACTTTTATTCTTGATCGATTTCTGAAATTAATTGTAGCTTTTCTTCAAATGCCATCCTAGATTCATGCTGTTAACACATCAAAATCGAGTTTCAAGGATCAAGTGGTCATTCTGAAGCTCTAAATGCCAACGACCAGGTTAGTGCGTATCAGGGCTCACAGGCAACAAACACCTGTGCACATTGCAGTCACTTTCCCCCGCATCCCCCTACTACAACAGGCTGCGGTTTCTTGCCCCCTCCTTCCGATTCTCCTATTATCTGACATTCTTTGGCCATAGGGTGTCGTTTTCTAAGCAAAAATCGCTATCGTACTGTACCATCTTTCTAAAAAGGTTAAATTATCGTTGCAGACAGGTGAGTCTTAAAAGTGTAGAACGCAGGTTGAAAATACTTTGAATAAATAGGAATTCCGCCGGACCAGAGAAAATATCTTTATAGACAGTATCGTTATACACAGGATTCACTGTATTGTATTTGACCCTTTTCAGTATTAAACAACATGTGCTATGACTTAATCCTTAATTAATATATTAAATGTGAAAGTGTGTCTGTCTGTCTTTCTGTCTGTTTGTTAAGCTTTCACGGCAAAACTACCAAACCGATTTGGATGAAAATTGGCAGAGTTGTAGCTTGAAACCCAGGAACGGACATAGGGTAGGTGAAATCACGTTAAATTAATTATTTTTGACTACAGTAAAATTAATTAACAAAGAAAGCCCATTGACTCCGCGATTCGCCATGAAGATTGTTTTATTTTTCAATCAACTGTCAAGTGACCCTTCAGGAATGCGAAAACATGTGGAATAAATTATTTTTAAAACCAACTATCACGTGATCCTTTTTTCCGCCGTAACTTCGGAACAAATTGTCCGGTGCAGACGATTTGGAAATAACGCAAATTTATAGCTACTCTGTTGCTAGGAAACGGTTAGGCTTTGAACTAATTTACCTTTATTTCTGAAAATTTTGCTTATCTTTATAAATATCTATAAAATAAGGCAGAAATTACATGTATTTGTCTGTCTGTCGGTCACAAGAACTCCTCCTAAACGGTGAACGGTAGCGACATGAAATTTACACACGACATTCTAGAGCATATTTCGAGGTTAAAGGTGCTATTTTCAACTTTCAGAGTCAATTAGTTCTTAAGATATTTAATTAAATAACGAAAATTAGCCGCTTTTAAGCCTAAGGCTTAGATATTTTTTGCTAATAACTTCTGAAATATTTATTAGACAACAATTATTTTTATGCCATTTTAAAGACCAGAAAATGATCTTTTAAATGCTATTAATTCCATTGCGATGAAATGTTTTCTCTGATTGTTATAAAGGTTTAAAAATATTTTTGTAACGAAATTTCTAACAATACTTTTTATTCTTATAGAAATAAATTCAAGCCAAATTACTGTTTCGCGCACGGGCTTTTGCCAGTGTTAAAGAAAATATTGCTTTCTTTGACCATAAACAACAAAGGAGACTTTGCACTTCCGGTTTCCTGTTGTAGTAGTATTTACAGCTTTTAATACGGTTACACAGTGGTCCAATGACGTTAGTGAATTATTCTCTCGATGTTTTGTTTAATTTTCACAGTGAGATATTACAGAATATCCATCTGGAGATACGGTAATGGGCATTAACAAGGAACATCATATTCTGTACAGCACTTCAACATCTTAGAATTGTCAGGGGCATCTTCCGACAAGCCGAGATTGAATGTCGGTGTGCCAGTACTACTAATACGTAACCTCGATATACCGAGACTGCGCAATGGCACACGGTTACAAATTACACACCTAGGTCCAAACGTCATGAAAGCTACTGTTATGACTGATATAGGGAGAAGAGAGAGTGTTTTAATTCCATGCCTTCTGATAATACCGAAGGATTTATCATCTCAGTTCAAAAGGTAACAAATCTCTTTAAAAATATCATTTGCCAGGCTCAGGGCCAGACACTAAAAGTGGTAGGCGTACATTTGGAAAAACAATATTTTTCACATGGGCAACTACATGTGGCGTGCTCACGTGTGTCCAGCCCACATAACCTCTACATCCGTGCAAATAACGTGGTATACAAAAGTATATTAGCATAGATAAACAATTTACATATCTATATCAGCATACATGTAAAGTACACTCCTGCCAGCCGTCCAAATAAGTATTATCAACCGTCAGAACTTTTACTTTCCCCTTTCAAAAAGCAACAAAACATTTACATTCCTGAATTAAAAAAAAAGAATAATTCAAATTCTTCGCGCACGAAGTCGCGGACGAACAGCTAGTTTTAAATAAAACCAGATTTTTTTAATTTCAATCCGGGACACTAGCTATGCTCACTAGTTAATTCTGATCTGGACAACTTTTCGAATTCGAGATAAAGAAATGAAAACTGGGACTGTCCTGGTAAATCCGGGAATCTGTTTAAGAGAGTAAACATCACTTTCTTTCGCCTTCTAAATCTATGTGATCATATTCTATTTATAGAAAAAGATGAGAAGGTGAGTTCACTTTATTACTTACTTAGCGTGTTAGCGTATATATATATATATATATATATTCCAAAAAATCAAAACTTAAATAACCATCTCATTATAAACACTTATTAAGCTAGTAATTAAAATTAAAAATAAAATAATGTTGCCTTATTAATAATCATACAATGAAATACACAAAAATAGATTATAAGCTAATGTATAATTACTAGTTAGATTATTATTACTATGAAAAAGACAACCCAGAATTGGAATTCCAACAATCAAACGCTTATCAGCCTTGGGAACTGATATGTCGCATTATTCCGAATTTTAAAGGCCTTCTGCGAAAGCTAATTGTTGGAAAAAACAAAAAGTGTAGGAGTAAATCTCCAAAATATTTCAAGATAAGAAACGAGAAAAAATAATTAAATGCTTACCAATTCATAGTCTTAGCAATTGTAATGGCATGAGCTATACGAAATACAGTTCCGTATTTAGAGTAAAAATGTTATCACTAAACTAGGTTATAAATACTATATAAAACATCGTTAATAAATTAAACTATAAATTTAATTTAAACTCATTATAATAATATTTATTAATATGAGAATGTACTTAAAATTAAATGATGCAATCTTATTCTAAATATAGTGGCGCCATCTACCTATGTAGTGAAATACTAAAATCTTTGTGAATTCCATAAATATGATCATTTCAAAATAAATAATTTTGAAAGACTATTTATTTAATGGTGTTAAGCAATTTTTGTTAACATAAGCAAACATGAAATTAATAGGAAATCCATATTAAATGTGGCCGATATTAGGAAAAGTGGAAATTCCCTCAATTTCGAACACCAGCGCATTTTCTTATCGCTAATAAATTCCTATGCATCAGTATGAAATTTATAAATCCATATGTGATGCACAGTGTGGAAAGAACACTAAAAATGGCACTAATGAATAATGAATGACACTTGGCATTACTCCTTGGAATTATGTTTTCTTCAGACTTATTCTTAGCTTTCCAAATATCTTCCATAAGTTCCTTTTCGAGAATTTCAATATTCCAAAAAATCAGAAATCCAAATCCGAATACACCTCGACACCTCACCGCTGAAATCCAATTTCCACTATCAAAAAACATAATTCTGCGTTCACCCAAAGCTTATTGAAAAATATTTCTTTATTTCCCAAAAAATCTCTTGCTGAGTCGTTTGCAGTTTATTGTTGTTCTTCGACAAATCCAGTTCTTCTATTTCTGTTCCACCCCCAACCCCAGATACACAAAGGGTGTTCCGCCCCTCATCATCCTTTCTTGCATCCCTTTACCCATTTAATCTGTATCACAGGAGAAATGGGTGGGGGGAGTGTTCCAAAGAGCAAGGTGTAAGTGAAGAATACTGCTGTTGTTGCATCGTCTGATATCAAGAAAGGGTGGAGGAGAGGGTTGACGAGAATATGGGGATGATGGAATGGGGTGGTTAAGCCCTTTGATGTTGTTATATCTGTTGTCGTTCATGCATACTTATGCTCTCTCTCTCACGGAGTTTTGCCGCTGGCAGTTTGGGGTTCTTGTTGCAGCATATTGGTTTTCCAGCGTTCAGTGTAGTAGCACTGGACTTTTAAGATCATATTCTTACAGTTATATTCAATGGAATATCTAGGGTTTTGCGAGATTTTGTGAAGAATGGTGACAGGGAACATTTGGCGTGCCATTGCTTCCAGTAAACGATTTTCAAACCGATTTATTCATATTAGAGTTTCATGTTTGAGGTGGTCTGTCAATTTTCATATTCATACCAGTTATTTCTTGGAAAAGAGATGGAAAAATCCGTTCTCAGTTATAAAAAAAATACAACTTCTCAGGAAAACAACCGTTTATTCACTAGTTGTCGGGAAATTATAAATTGTTAGCACTCTTAATGAGCATCTCTCACTCAACTTGAGGCAAATCGGGTACTTGTATTAAACACATGCGATTGGCGAATATCTACAAAGTTTTGTTTCCCAAGTAAAAAAATAACGTAATATATAATACAGTGGTACCTCCCAAAAGCGGACTGTCACGGGACCAAAAGTTTTGTCCGTTTTTAGGAAGTGTCCGCTATTGGGGAGGACAACCTTTTTATAAAAAAAAGTTTTTGCACTTCTGTTTGACATTTGATTGTATATTACGGCTGCAATTTTAATTAAAAAGGAAAAATTAATTAGGTAAGAAAAGAATAACTATTTACTACTTTTATCTTTTAATTGTGTGCTAATCCTTTTATCTTGCATCAAAGACCAGGCCCCCCAAAACAGGTTTCGCGCCTCTAAATTCCAAGAAACAAGGGGAGTTTTGGAAGAACAGGAAGAAAGAAAGTGTGTGTGTGGGGGGGGCAGAAGAATGCCGTTGTTCCCTTTTTAGGGTCGAATTTCATTGTGTCAAGCACGGAAGGGAGGAGTCGGGAAAAGTTTGTTGTAAAGACGCATAAACATATATTTTTAGCTTGCTTGTTAGAATAATTTTGAAATGTTTGCCAAAATAATTGAAATCTTTTCAAAAATACCTGTCCGTTATTCGGAGTGTCCGCTATCCGGACGGAATAACATGGATTGTCCTATATAGAAGGACTGGGACTCTTAAAAATGTCCGTTAATTAGAGGTGTCCGCTATTCGGGAGTGTCCGTTAAGGGAGGTACCACTGTATTGATAATATATAACGTATATTTGCCAATATTAAACGCAATATTGGCAAATATACGATTGGTGTTTCGTATTTCATAAAACTTGATTGATATACGGTTAATGCAATAGAGCCACAAATCGCTTAAATTCAATTGTTCTTCGAGACTGCGAGATATTTCCTTGTTTCAGCAGTAGATTTTCTCAACAGATGGCTATCAGAGAGCTCTGTTGTTAATTACCTGTGCCAAAGGTAATTTATCTCTTTTCATTGCATTTGCAACGAATTGTATGATGAAGAAAGAATCACTATAAACAAGATAACCATTGCGAATATGACAAAAAAATAATCATTAAGAAAATAGCAGACTGATTTCAACTACACTACCCAGTTTTGAATTGTCCATTCGAAATGTTATTTATTTTCAACAAGGATTTTGAATTCGTTCTTTTGGAAACAAACGAAACATCCACCGGACGCTATTTTAGAGATTTAATCTTTTGGGCCATTTTGATGCCTATTTGGTTTCTTTTAGACTATATTACCGCAATGTAGATTCCTTTTAGCCTTCACAAACTTATAAATGAAAATTGGATTGTTAAAAGTAACCATCATGCCACTTTTTAGAGTTTTCAAAGACACACATTGAAATTCAACTCAACTCGTATTCCTTTATATCTACTGACAATCCTTTGAATTCATCGTCCCATTAAGTGAATTTCCTAAATAGAAATCAGTAAACACTGATAAAAGGTAATTAATTAAGCACAATTTTGGGATATTATTAAGACTAATAAAATCATTTATTTATTTATCGATTGATTTTCAGAAGATGATGACATTTCAGGTAAACTTGATCAATTTCATAAAACCTTTAATTTAACTCAAACAAATGAAGACTGAATCTAATTTTATGTATTTCGTTATAAAAACTTGACTTGATTGAATCCGTCAATATTTTATTAAAATAAATTATCATCATTAACCCATCATCAAAAATAAAACGACAACGCCATTTTTATTCTTACTCTACTCGACCAATAACAATGCTTTAAATTTAAATTAATTGGTGCTTTTAACTATCCATTAAGCTTTTATGTAGAAAAATGACTGATATCTTAAATAAATACGTTGGAGGGATATTTTTAATTTTGTATTGAGCCACTGTCTCCCAAAATACTTTCCGATAAATTAGCAGAATGTAATGGACATCATTTTTAATTGTCAAGGTTTAATTTTAAAGCCATCGTAGCAAGCCTCGTCACCGGTTAAAAGGCGGAGTCCACGACGTAGAGTTTGACTTGACATTAATTTGCATAGCTGCTCGATCAATAAGTGTTGTTATCCATAAATTTCTTTTACGGCTTTTATACGGCGGGCACACTTTTGTTTGAGCTTGACGGTTTAAATTACGGCTTTAAA
>BGPR01044049.1:0-12746 GCA_013235015.1 Araneus ventricosus | reverse complement strand
AAATGTCCATCGCCCGGAGAGTCAATCTGTTGAATCGCCTCTCCTGGCACACAGCGCTACGCCATACGGGAAACAAAATGTATAACCAGCCGGCACGAAAGACATCGGGCATATATAATGGGATTGCCTTCTCTATTTTTCAAGCATTAAATCTATATTCTAAACAGGATCAACAATGATTAAAAGCATACGAAACGCAAAATAATTTTGAAAGTCGCCTTTTTTAATAGCATATAAGAGCATTAAATTTAATATTGTGTTTTAGTTTCAATAATAGGAAGGAATAGTGTGGTCATTTATGGGGGGGATTGCATAAATAATGCCAAAAGAAATGTATTTTTAAATAAATCTAATAAAAACAGTTTTTAAACACTCTTTTTTAGCAATAAATTCAGAATATAATACAGTAAAGCACCGTTTATACGTTTCTCCTTTATACGTCGTTTCATCACAGTCCCGATTCATTCGTATTCATTGTAATGATAAAGTGCTTCGTTTATACGACGCAAAGCTTCGGTTATGCGTCGTTTTGCCCCGTTCTGAAATGTGAAAATTTCTTCCATCTAAGTATGTGAACTGCGATAAAGATATTATGACTTCGAATTTATTCACAATTGATGAATTAATAGAATTTTTCTGGTGCTAATTTAAGCAATGGTGAAGAAGTTGTTCCATTTTTCTTTAAATACGCAATGGAATCCATTGAAAACCTTCGAACTCTTTTTTTTTTTTTTGTCAGCAGAATAGTGAAAAACATTCAATGAACTTAATTCGATTCATAATGCTATACTTAGTTCTCACAGACAATCAGCACGTCAGACGACAGTTAAAGATTTTCTCCATTAAACGCCTACCTTCATGCACATAAATCCTATAAGATATGTATAATCAGTACTCAAGATATGCAATAAAGGTATGATTTTTCTCACTTCTATGATGCATGTTTAGTTGTAAAATTTAATTATTGATTTCCACACTATGTAGTATTATGCTAGTACTATCTTAAAAAACTTTAAAATTAATACTTTTAAATGAATTTGCATTAGTAGCATACAATTTGATTTGTAATATTCAAAAGTTGTTTAGTAAAGTTTCGAAGATGCGTCTTTTCATTTATACGTAGTTTTGTGTCAGTCCCTTGAAAGACGTATCAACGGTGCTTTACTGTATTAGTTAAAAATAATTAAATTAAAAAGAAGAAATGGTTTTCAATTTTATTATTTTACTAGCTGTTACCCGCGACTTCGTGCGCGAAGAATTTGAATTATTCTCTTTTTTAATTCACGAATGTAAATGTTTTGTTGCATTTTAAAAGGGGAAAGGAAAAGTTCTGACGGTTGATAATACTTAATTGGACGGCTGACAGGAGTGTACTGTACATGTATGCTGATATAGTTATGTAAATTGTTTATCTATGCTAATATACTTTTGTATACCACGTTATTTGCATGGATGTAGAGGTTGTGTGGGCTGTACACACGTGAACAGACCACATATAGTTGCCCATGGGAAAAATATGGTTTTTCCAAATGTACGCCTGCCACTTTCAGTGTCTGGCCCTGAGCCTCGCAAATGATATTTTTACAGGGATTTGTTACCTTTTGAACCGAGATGATAAATCCTTCGGTGTTATCGGAAGGCGTGGAATTAAAAGATTCTCTCTTCTCCCTATATCAGTCAATCAGTCATAACAGTAGCTTTCACGATGTTTGTACCTAGGTGTGTAATTTTTAACCGTGTGCCATTGCGCAGTCTCGGTATATCGAGGTTACGTATTAGTAGTACTGGCACACCGACTATCATTCTAGGCTTGTCCGAAGGCGCCCCTGAAAATTCTAAGATCTTGAAGAGTTCTGCAGAATATGATGCTCCTTGTTAATGCCCATTACTGTATCTACAGAAGGATATTCTGTAATATCACACTGTGAAAATTAAACAAAATATCGAGAGAATAATTCACTAACGTCATTGGATCACTGTGTAATCGTATTAAAAGCTGTAAATGCTACCACAACAGGAAACCGGAAGTGTAAAGTCTCCTTTGTTGTTTATGGTCAAAGAAAGAAATATTTTCTTATATTAATTTTAACACTGGCAAAAGCCCGCGCGCGAAACAGCAATTTGGCTTGAATTTATTTCTATAAGAATAAAAAGTATTGTTAGAAATTACGTTAAAAAATATTTTTAAACCTTTATAGCAATCGGAGAAAACATTTCATCGCAATGGAATTAATAGCAATAAAAAGATCATTTTCTGGTTTTTAAAATGGCATAAAAATAATTGTTGTCTAATAAAGATTTCAGAAGTTATTGGCAAAAAACGTCTAAGCATTAGTCTTAAAAGCGGCTAATGTTCGTTATTTAATTAAATATCTTAAGAACTAATTAACTCTGAAAGTTGAGAATAGCACCTTTGACCTAAAAATATGCTCTAGAATGCCGTGTGTAAATTTCACGTCTCTACCGTTCACCGTTTAGGAGGAGTTCTTGTGACCGACCGATCGACCGACAGATACATGTAAATTCTGCCTTATTTTATGGATACTTATAAATATAAGCAAAATTTTCAGAAATAAAGGTAAATTAGTTCAAAGTCTAACCATTTCCTAGCAACTGAGTAGCTATAAATTTGCGTTATTTCAAAATCGTCTGCACGTAAAATTTAAAAAATTAATAAAAATTGAATGAAAAATGTGACAGAAATAAATTTGGTATCATTGAAAAGGTAAATTTTTTATCTTTAAGATGGTATAAAAATTATTTGTATCGGATAATTTGTTCCGAAGTTACAGCGGAAAAAAGGATTACGTGATAGTTGATTTTAAAAATAATTTATTCCACATGTTTTCGCATTCCTGAAGGATCACGTGACAGTTTATTGAAAAATAAAAATTTTCATCGCGAATCGCGGAGTCAATGGGCTTTCTTTGTTAACTATTTTTAATCTGTAGTCAAAAATAATTAATTTAACGTGATTTCACCTAGCCTATGTCCGTTCTTGGGTTTCAAGCTACAACTCTGCCAATTTTCATTCAAATCGGTTTTGTGGTTTGGTCGTGAAAGCTTAACAAACAGACAGAAAGACAGACAGACAGACAGACACACTTTCGCATTTATTATATTATAAGGATATTTCGTAATCTTTAATTTGTAAAACGCCATTATATATATTATAGAACCTTGAAATAATTTTTGTTTCAAATTCACTACCAGATGGCGCTACGCGAATGAAACCAAAGTAAAATTTAATTAATTGATAAAAGGATAATTAAGTTCGGGAAATATTAAGACAGCGCATTGCCATCGAGAACACAAATGTATAAAATTTCAAAATCCAAGCACATTAGGAAAGGAGTGAAAAATCCATTACAAAATTCCATCTTTATATAAAATGAAACAAATTAAATAAAAGTGTATAATAATTAGATAGATAATATAGATTTAAGAAAAAATAGATTTAAGAACACATTTTTATTCGTGCACTAAATAGCAGAATTCTTTTTATTTTATATATTTTCTATATTTTAATAATTTTTACATTAATACATTATTTTTTTCATTAATATATACATCAGGTTTGCGGCGATTTAAATCAGTTGATTAAAATCACTGATTTAAATCGCGATTTAAATCAACTGATTTTTTTTAAAAAAATCACTGATTTAAATCACTTTATTTTAAATATCAAGTTAATCTGCTTTAATGAAATAAAATTGTTAATGTATCTTTAAATAGTGATTTTAAAATATTTTTAAATGTATATTTAAGAAAAATATATAAATCATAAAAAAATATTTCATTTAATTTATGTAACTAGAGTCAGTGCTTTCCATATCTTTATTTTTGAGAACACAAGCAAATAAGATTTTAAATAAAACTCTAATGAGCAAAACAATAAAATGCAAAGTATGAGATGCTCCTTTTTTATAAAATAAATATTGTGAAAGGATCATGTTCACAAAGAAAGAACATAGTAAAATGCATTGAGTTTCATTTTAATATTGGAGAAACTAAATAGTGTTGGGGAAAACAAAGTTTTTATATTGCAATAATGTTCAAACGCAAGATAATTAAGTAATACATACAAATGTTCCAAAAGAAATACAAACATCTACATAGCACGATTTAAACTATGATCTATAATTTTGAAAGGCAATATTTGTGTGCGCGATGTCCAGACAAATCTATCACACTTATAGTCATGAAATTTGGCACACAGCTGATGGTGACTCAATGCAAATCGAAGCCTTAAAAATTTAATCTAGAAAATTTTTTAATTAATGTTTTGTGTTGTTTTGGGTGATTTTTTGCTCTAATTTCTCAATAGCATGTTTTTTGGATAATTGTACGAAAAAATAGATGCACTATCGGAAAGGGAAAACGATTTCTGTTCTTATGAAGTTTGTTTCTTACGTCTAACGTAATTTACTGAATTTTGAGAAATTTTTGTAAAATAGTCACTTTTATGTTTCTTTTCCATTTGAATTTCTTAAAATTCCCGCTTAAATAAATATTAAACTTTATTTATTATAAATAACAAGCGCATAGAATGGTTGATGTGTAAATTATATTTAAAAAACACATTTTTGAGTCCAGGTTAGAAAAAGTTATTTCAGAAAATTTCAGTGACTTGTCACCTAGTTACTGGTTTCTTTAATTTTTTATGCTTAGTAAGAAGTAGTCTATTCTCAAGGTCAAGGTGAAATAAACCCTAATCCAAATACTTGAAATGGGAGAGGAGAAGAGTATGCTATTTAGTTCTTGCAAGATTGCAACATTTCTAAGACATCCTTAGTCTATTGTCCAATAAAGGGTAGAGAAGGATAATTCTTATTTTTGAAAAGGGGGGTTATGGATTTTCAGTCCTTTGGTGCAATTCATGTAAAAGAGAGCCTGCTTCTCACTCGTGCAAAATTTGCTTGGCCAGAAGAGCTATATCTAAAAATTTTATATATTCTAACATACAATAATATAGTCAGGAAATGTAATTTTTATTATATTTTTCCTTAATAAAATTGTTCTTATATTTCAAAAGTATATTATTCTCTATATTTAGTTCACAAATATTTTTTAAATAGTTGTTACATGTTTGAAATAATTTTTTTAATTTTTTTTTTTAAAGAAAGTAGAGCTTAATGACTGGTATTTTGTTATATATATATAATTCTATGACTGTATGCCTCATTGTCTAATATACAAATATTAAATATATATATATAATTTTAAAAAAATCATTAAAATAAAAAAAATCTTGATTTAAATAAAAAAAATCCGATTTAAATCAAATAAATCGATTTTTTTGAAAAAAATAAAAAAAATCAACAATCCTGATATACATACATTTTTACTTTAATACATTTAATTAATACTTACATTTTAATAATTTTTAATAACTTTCTACAATTTAATAATTTATATTTTTTTACATTTTAATAATTTTTAATAACTTTCTACATTTTAATAATTTTTATTTTTTTAATTTTCTACATTTTAATAATTTTTTAATTTTGTAAAATTTTCTACATTTTATAAATTTTTGTATTATTTTTTCTACATTTTAAATATTTTCTTTATTTTAATCTTGAGATCAGTTCTTCCTCAAACTCACTAGCAAGAGGCGCCACTGGTACGAAAACAAAATTTAATTTAATGAATGATTAACGGATTATGAAGTTCCGAAGATATTAAAATAGTATTTTGTCATCGACAATATACAAGTGAAAACAATTTCAAAACACTAGCGCAATAGAAAGTGAGATGGCAGTTGTGAAAATAACCGGTTTTCGGTTATTCAGGTTTTTTTCGGTTTAACCTGGCGGTTATAACCGCTCAAAATAACCGGTTTTTGAAATAACCAGGTTTCGGAGGTTTTTTAATAAAATACAAACGCCGTTTATAGACAAAAATTTTTATTAATACTGTTTTTACAAGAAATCGATCCATTGGCCAATATTTATCTATCTATTCATAAAGACTCTTTCAGTAATCCGCCAACCAACAGACGCCTCGAAAAAGCGATTGTCGTTGATTGACCTAAGATGATGAAATTCAAAGCTTCATGACTTGGTAAATTCTAGTATAATAGAATCTAAAATCGAGCCTCTCTTCCGATCCGGTTTTTTTTTTACCCGGTTATTGGATTAAAATAAAATAACCGGGACAAAAAAATAACCAAATCACAAAATAAACGGTTTTCGGTTAAAACCCGTAGGTTTTTCCGATCCCTAATAGAACGAGAGTGAAAATTCGATTACAAAATCCTACGTTAAAAGCATGAAACTAGTCAAGTAAAATAAAAGGGTGTAACAAGTGACAGCTCAAATGACATTATGTGGACTGACCGCATTACCTGTGGATGTCGTAATGGATAGTTCTGCGCCTCCTAGTGCCATAATGAAAGCTGAAATTCTTTAATTTCATGGAATGAAGTGGCCCTAAGATTTCGTGGTAAATTTCGTCTTAAACATGGACTTCCATTATCCAGAACACTGATTTTATTAGTGTTTAAAACTATTTCTTTTTTCTTTCAAATTTATCAAATACTTCAGAATCATATTCAGGAAAATTTAACTGGCCGTTATGACACTTTCCCAGCTTACCGTATTCGCCGTGTGTGGCGGCCTGGTGCACGTTAAACCTGACGTCGTCCGTCAAATGTCCTTCCTGGTGTGGTGCGGCAGTTTGAAAAGGGGGACAGCTCAGCTGTTGTCTTTGCCATCTGACCTCGGTTCAAAGTTTGAGATCCGACCCAAAAATAGCCTTCCTATTGCTTCTTAACGCGACGTTAATATAGCTTAACCCCTTGACTCGCGCGCACGTCTTATTGACGTGTGTTGTGTAATATTTTGCTTGAATTACTACACAGTGAATTACATAGTGAATTTGATAATTCTCTGGAATAGAAAGTTCCAGAATGGCGGCGAATAACGTCGCTAAGCAGAGGCGGCGCCACCCTTGAACTCTAGATAGATCGAGAAGAATCAAGACACCACCCTCGAATCCTCGCGAGTAACGCGACGTATCCTCTGAACTCTAGATATGTCGAGAACAATCCAGATACACCACCCCTGGTCCATTCAGCAAGGCAAAGGACGGAGATTGGACCCCGGCATATATAAAGGGGTGGAGATGAAAAAAAAGGGAGCTGAGAACAAGGTAATAAGAAACGAGATGGTAAGTTTGGTAGAAACCTTTAAGTGGCCGATTTCTCCGAATGGTTTCATTATCCGAGTGACGGTGGCTGCCTGGTAAATTAAAAAGATTTTATTGAGACCGTATATGGTGAGTGAAGAGGGGCTTTAAATGACTTGGTTCTATTAGTACCTTTGATTGGGAACTACAAGTGCATATATTTTAATGAATACTGGACTGGAGATTGCGTAACGCCGCCTGGTGAGTTTGAAATACATTTCGTGATATCGAATCTCTAGAGACAATTATAGACTGTTGATTAGAGACTGTTTTAATTATTTTTAGGTGATCCTACTCTTCCTGGGCTTATATTATTTAATGCTAAATTTATAATTAAATATCTATACTGTAAATAAAGTTTAATGTTATATTTTTCAAATTAATATTGCCTTTCTTTGTGTCGCATTCTGAGTGCTAAATTGATTACATTAATAAAAATAATTAGTAGACAAAGGTCGAACCTGGGATTACTAATTAGGTTAATTGAATTTAATAAACCTATTTGAATTGAACCTAAATCTAATCATAACAATTGGTGCCGTACTGCCTTTGTCATTTATTGTTTATTTATTGTACAGAAGTATTTTTTAAGTGTTTTGTTGTGTTTGATTTTTATATTAAGTTAAAGTGATGTTTATGAATTAAATTATCACATTTTTAGGCTTTTAAACTAAAATTTAATCATTGATTAGCTTTATAATTTGTCACAAAAATTACGTAGAATCCATAAGCATCTCAAGTATTCTATGCCTTCTTATATGAATGAAAACGACAGCCCCTCTCCAAAACAGGAGGGGTCATCTTATTAGATAGCAAAAAAACACGATCCTTAAGGGATTAAACTTTTTAAAAAATTAGTACACTATCAAAGGTGTGTTTTTAAAATCAGTTACTAAATTATTATTTTTATATTTATATTTATTCTTCCCATCTTTCCTAGACGGTTTGAGGCCAAGACCATCTAATGCATAAATTTATTCTACTTTAAAACAACCTGTGACTCTTCTACAAATACAGCATCTAACTTAAATCGACCCCAAAGCATTTCACCGTTATCTGACCCTCTGTTAAGCTCTTCCAGCACCTACGACAATGCTCTGGGGAAATATCACTTGCGTAACGGGTTCGCCGTCGCCAATTCTTCACGGCTAAATTAATCGTCAAAATGCTCATCCGATATCTAATCAGATTGACGGGGAGGGCTCGAAACTTGAATTCAATAACTTTGTTTCGGGTTGAATTTGCATAAATTAACCTCGGCTGCGAACGAAAGGGGATTAAACCCCAGTTATCAAAGCGTTTCCCCAGCCGGCGTGTTTAAAATTCAGCGCGGACGCAAAGTGGCAGTTAAGCTCGGATGCAGCAAAGCTCTCTCTCACGCTTTGATGGGTGATTTTGAGGACTACAGAGTGTCCTTATTGCCGAATTTCGCTAGAGAATTTTTGGCAGTATTAAGATGCCTTTCGCAACAGCTGATAAAAGAGTGGAATTAACCTCTGCAATCTTTCGATTTCAAAATATGTAATTCTTGTTAAACGTTACTACAGTCTTCGCTACTTCATAGAAATCTTTGCTATGAATTTCTCGTATCAATTTTCGATATTTATGATTAAATACTTCTAAACCATACACAAAATAGAGAAATGCATGATTTTGACATGGAATGTGATGAGAATCTCCTACTCACTATGACAAGTTTTAGTTACAGCAACATTCCGTTTTGAAGCAACGCTAGTGCCACTTTGGGACGGACTTCGTAATTTTGAGTCGCGGTCAGATGACGAGGACAACACCTGAGCTATCACCTCCCCCTCTCCAAACTTACGCACCACACCAGCACAGGGTCGTACCGAGGTGATGCTGCTCCCTTGGCGGAACTGGCAAAGCTGCGCCCCCCCCCCTTACGTGACACATTTTCATTAATTTTTTATCCCTTCTATAAAACCCCTACCCGGAGAAACGACATTCCTGCAAATATTTTTATACACAAATTTAGCATATTTAATGATATATTAAATAGGTTTAATAAAAATTACGTATTCTTAAAAAACAAGTTAAAGAACTGTATTCATGAAAAATACTTTAAAGAACTATATTCATGAAAAATACCTTAAAGAACTATATTCACGAAAAATACCTTAAAGAACTATATTCATGAAAAATACTGTACACAACAAAATAAATGTATCATCAAGTAAATTACAAATTGCACATATTTTCTAAAAGACAGAAAATAAAACCAAATCTATTGCTTATTGCAGCTATTCAACATTGGCTTTTGTTTGATGCATAATAAAGATGATTATTTATTTGCTTCGCACTATGTATAGTGTATAGTACATAAATTACTAATTAGAAATAAAAGAAATTAGAGATGAAATTAAGAGTTCAGTATATATGAGCTGAATTCAAATTTTATTAATATCAAATGGCTTTTTCTAGATCAGAGGTTCCCAACCTGTGGATTTTCGTACGCGGGGGAACGGTTAGGGGTACTCAGAAGTGATTTTGGTAATGGAGGAAAACACAAAATATAAGAATATTCCAGAATTTCGCATCATCAGGTTCGTTTAAAAAATGAAAATCTTTCGAGTTCGAGAGCCTATGTACGAAATAAGAAAAAGGAGAAGGTAGATTAATATCTAATAGAGTAATTGTTAGTTTTCCTCATATATTAATATGAAAATATTGCAATGTTATTTTCATTTGTTTTGACGTTGAACAATTACTGTTTAGAAAAATGGAATAAAATGTAAATAAAAAAAGCATAAATTTTATTAAGTTCACAAGAGTCGTTTGATTCTTAAGCTAACCTAAGTCCTTGGCGTTATTAATAAAAACTTCTTTTCGAGAAGAGGTGGTTGGGGACGGGGGTTGACAGTAAGGGGTACTCAAAAATATAAAGACTAATCAAGATGTACGCGAATTAAAAAGCCTGGGAATCGCTGCTCTAGATGATTAAAAGTTCAAAATGGTGAATTCACTGTAACATTTGGTTGAAAAGCTACAAATAGTTTGTAATGACTGTTAGTGAAAAATCAGGAATTATATTTTAATTATAATATTAATTTCCTTGGTTTGAGAGAAGCGAACTCATTTATTACTTCATTGAAGTCTAGTTTTGATGCCTTTCTAGGGTCATTCTGTTCTGGTTAAGACGTCACTCCTTGTTGTTTACGTGCGGAAAAAGTGACGTCTCCCAACCGGAGGTACCAGAATAGACCCGTTATTCTATTGACAAGATTGCTAAATTTGACTGTCTACTTTTACCCA
Organism: Araneus ventricosus; assembly: GCA_013235015.1. Lineage (NCBI taxonomy): Eukaryota > Metazoa > Arthropoda > Arachnida > Araneae > Araneidae > Araneus > Araneus ventricosus. The sequence continues at coordinate 2,282 of BGPR01044049.1, read as the reverse complement.
TACTCAACATTAACTAGTTTTTAATCTTTTTTAATTTGCTCAAACTTCGTTCACAAGATGCAACACTAACAGGCATTGTCATAGATATTCGAAATATGTTGGGATAAGCATTTCTTAACCCATACTTTGAAATAACTTTCAAAATATCCAGATGGGAAGCTAAGCTCACAAAAAGCCATCACCCCGCTCTGCCTTGGAACCCGGGTTTACATTGAATGACCGGCCGCCAAGGACTTCAACTGGCACTGTGGTACCCTCATAATAGCTTCCATTACGAGCGGCTCATGCGATGCCCCCCCCCCCCCCCCATTATACCGGGGTACGACCCGTCATCGGAGATGGGCCCTAAAAGCCACACCACCATTAGTGTATCTACCAAGGGAGCGAGAACCCGATTACTTATCCGGCAGCTTCTCATCCGTTAACTTCGCCATACTGGGATCATGTGATTAAATATGCGATTATATAAAAATAAGGAAATTATTGATAATGTGATTGAATAAGGAAATCAGTTTGTCATTTTAAAATTGAAAAGTTATGTTGCAAATCATACATTTTTTTAATTTCTTTAAATTAAAGAAAATAAATGTACAATTATTAAATTAGTATCATTAAAATATATATATATATATATATCAAAACAAACAAGAAACATAAGACAAAAACTCAAAAACAACCAAGACACAATGGCAAAAAATATATATGTATATATATTTTGAATTTTAAAAAGACATAAAAAGTCATTTTTTTATAGATATTTTTGAAAAATATGGCGAAAAAACTGCAAAATCTTGCCTACTTTTTTATTAGCTGAAATTTTAATTATCTTTTGAGCTTTGAAAAGTTAATAGATTTTTGTGTAGAATCATATTATTAGTAATCGACTCTTTACAGTTTTATAGATACTAAACTTCCTCTTTCTTCAGCATTCTTTGCCCACAGCCCTTTTTTTACTATACTCCATGACAACTGCTTCAAACGTTCCCTGTCGCGGTTCCGATAGCGCGTAGGAGGTTAGACATGCGCCTTCCATCTTTTCAACCCGGTTTCAAATCTGGCCTGAGTTTCGCCTTCGTCAGCGTCTCTTCTTTTTTTTTTTTTGCATACCTAAAAGGAAACAGATTTAAATTCTTCAAATACTCACATTTGAAGTAATAAAAAAGGCGTCTGAGCCGGCACCATCTTCGCGCCACACCAGAGAGAGGACGTTCGATTTTGACGCATTTTAGAAATTATAAATCTATGAAATTCTGGAACCAAAAAAAAAAAGGAAAGTTTTCTCCAAAAAGAAATAAGGAACTTCCTTATTAATCTTCTCACTTTGGAGTCGCGAAAATTTTCCACCGAAAACTGAATCAGAAAATTTAAGAAGCTCTAGTTCAATGAAATTTATATGAATCTAAGAAAATCTAAAATGAATCCAACCAGCGGGAGTGGTCTCCCCTAAACTTTCTCGTATACTCCTAACACATGTAGGGACAAAAAATAAGCTAAAATCCCTAGCGCAGTGGAGATGAAAAATAAGCGAAATTAAGTCAGTTCCCCGCAAACTCGCTCGGATAAAAATTTCGAATCTGCTTATTCCGAGAACGCAACAAGTTTTGCACAGCACACGTTGAAACGACAAAACGGAAATAAAATATTCCGAGCAGGATCAGAATTCGCCAAAAGGGAGAAAAAAGAACCAAATGGGAAGAAATGAAGCGCTTTCGAAGCTACAATTTCGTAGACCGCTAAGGTCAAAAGCCAACTATACTAACTCGAGTAAAATAAACAAACGCTCGCCAACAGAGTCGCAATATGCAATTTGAACGAAATATGCAATTTGAACACCTTTTTTTCCAACGGATTGAAACGAAATTTGAGCACAGATCTATAATTAATATCAGCAAACGTCATAACAATTTTTATTTATCTAAGCCAAAGGGTTTAGGAGATATAATTGTTACAAGTATGCGACTATACAGACCGACAGACAGTCAACCCTTTGACGGATTTGGCCCAAAATTTTATACGGACCTACATTCATGACGATAAAACTGTGTATTAAATTTTATCCATCTGGCTTTTCAAGTTTTTGAGTTATAGCGTTCGCATGACCTTGAACATGCAGACAGACAGACTTCCCGTTGACGGATTTTGTCCAAAATTTGATAGAAACCTACAAATTATGTTTAAAGATCACATACCAAATTTCATCCCCGTAGCTCTAATAGTTTTCGAGTTATCGTGTTCACAGACAGACAGACAGACAGACAGACAGACAGACACACAGACAGACA
>BGPR01044048.1:0-12746 GCA_013235015.1 Araneus ventricosus | reverse complement strand
TAATAAGCATACGCTCTTTCGGGATTTCCCTTGCTGATGGCACGTCCGGAACGTTAGCCTTATATTCCGTTTTGTTGTTTTGGTTTTTCTTTTATGACGTGGTTTTGATGTTTTCCTTTGTTAATATATATAAAATGTTTCCGTGGTTGTAGTCATTAACGATCCGAATTATTAACTAATTTTCTTTTATTATCCAAACAGTTAAGTCATATTTAAGGAGAATGGTGGACATACGTGCATCTTAGTTTTAGGTTTCAAGCCAAAAGAGAACAGAAAATCCCTGCTTTTTCTCAGGTAGGATTTAACATATAGACACGTGATAAAAGTGAAGGGAATAATAGCTATTTTTAGTAAATTACGTAGGGGGTTTGGGGGAAAAGTATGGTGCCAACAAGTCGCTGATTTCGCGATTTGTGTGCGCGTGGAAACGATTAAAATATTCTTTTAGTAATAAATATGCCGAGACATTTATCGATTTCGCGATTTGTGTGCGCGTGGAAACGATTAAAATATTCTTTTAGTAATAAATATGCCAAGACGAGAGATTTATCAGACCTCCAGGGCGGAAAATAAAACGAAACTGGAGTTTAAGAAAAGTGATTTTGGAATACATTAAGACTTTAAAATATATAATATTAGAATTTAAAGCAAAATTAAGCGAGACTATATATATATATATATATATGGTCTCATTTATATAACATGCATTTTCAATATCGGTTTCAATTGTGGCAACCATATAATTTAAGAATGTGTTAATTAGTGTGGGAATGTTTCATTTTCATCAAGTTATGCATTACTTGCAGTATTTATACTTACAAGGCACTTAAGTGATTATGATCGAGTATTTCAAAAACGAATATATTTAAAATCTTTCCCGTATAAGATATTTAACTATTTTTATTCGTATATTTATACTGTTTGCAACACGAATAAAATTATGGAAATTTCCATTAAGAAGGAGTGCAGCTAAATTACGCTTCGTCTTAAACCAAAGCATATGGTTAAAAAAAACTAACTGTATTTTACAGAGAAAAAAACGAAGCGTCGTAAAAAGAAGGTCGTATTATAACCTCTTATATCAAATTAAATGGACAAATAAACTTTCGATTCTTGAGAACTTTTTTATAGGATAAATGCTTTAAAAAGTGAATTTTGCTGTCAAAAAAGAAAGCAGTAAAACATCTCTAAAGCAGCAACACATTATTTGTAGGATAATAAAAAATAAAATAAATTAGTGCAGTTAAAAGATCAAAACAAAGACAAAACTGAGGAAGAGAAGGTTGTCAATAAAAATTTATTGGTATCATGGCCGACAGTTTGTCAGCATTTGTACACATTAAGTCATTTGTTTTACTCTTAATAGCGCCATATTGTCGATAATTCCATTAGCGATTTTGGAAGACAGATATTTAGGTCTGTTACAATGCCGAGGGATTCTGTTTCTTTGGGAATGCAAATATTAAATATTTTAATCCTATGTTGTTAAAATGAGGCTACAGGAAAGCATTTTCATTTAATACAATATATTAATAAATACTAAAATATCAAAATCCCATATTCAATTACTTTAAAACCTGAATTTTGAGCGCTTTCGAAGACTTAATTTAATCATTTGAAAACAAAATGTTCAATGCATTAACCATAATAAAATAACTGATATAAATCAAGAATTAAATTTTTTTTAAATTCAATTTAACTATCTTGAGATTGAAGCAAAAATTATCATTCGTTTCTTAATGTCTCATGTTAATGGTAAGCAATACTTTCAATGAAAAATGTACATTTATTTTTTTTACTACTAAACAGTTCCATTATTTCGGAAAATAAACCTTAATCAATCATTTTACGCTAATATTGTCTAATGAATAATGAATGAAACGAAACAAATTATCATTAAGTTAAAATAGGTTTTTAAATTAAGGCTTGATTTGAAACAATGACTGTATTTAAAGATGAAGTTAACATTTTAAAACTATCGAAAATGGAACAATTAGCATCGTTGCTTTTTTGTACAATTTTTCAAAACAGAAACTTCTTGAGAAATGCATTGAATAATTTCTTTGATTAATGTTGAAAGTAGGTGATTACGAAAGATTAATTGCTTCTGCACTATTGTTAAGACACTTATTTTAATATAATTTTAGGATTTTTCTTAAATCGCTAATATTACTAATAATAAACAATCTTACTAGTAATAACAAATTGGGCAATAAACAATCTATCTTGCTGATTGTTTTAAATGTTTCTTGCAATCCATTGTTTTAAATCCTCCAATGATCCAGGTATCTAGAAAATACGTAGTGCATTCATAAATATTATTAATGACGTGTGGAGAAATATCTAGAGAATAAGATGTCAGAAACTCGTCTCCCACTTAAGAAAAAGCCCCTTTTTCCATGCATTGCGACACGATAAATTGGGTACATTGACCTGATTACGACACTCTATGTAGAATGATGTTATAAGAATTTTTTAAAATACGTTTCTGAATCCTAGTAGATATTGTGACACAAAAGAGAATCATCTGTAGAGAAAACTTTCCCAAGCAAATGAGTTCGATTTATACTACGCATCTCATTATAGAAGAGAATAAATTTAGCTAAACAAACAAGATTCGGACTCTCTCATATCTGATCATTATGGTGTTTTAAATAATTTTAAATCAAATGAACTGTAATTTAAAAAATATATTGAAAGATATATATGTTTAGTAAATACGTTAAAATGGAATTAATTAAGAGTTTTTATTTTGTATTCCGAATGGTAAAAAGGGCTTTTATAAGGTGCATGCTATTTAATTTGTACACCCTTTTCTTTTAAAGTATTGGCAGGTTTCATTGAGTTATGCACAAATGTAACTATAATTTGAAACCTCAGAAGCTTTAAATTCTTCCAATTTAACTAAAGCCTATAAGATTAGAGAAAGGCATTTATTCATCTTGTTTAGGAGTTTTGAGTATTCATTAAATGTAATTCAAACGGTCGAACTTAAAGAAATGAATAAACAGTCTAAAAGTCTAATACTGAGAGCTAGATTTATATTAGATTATATTTATCATTAACCTCTAATTAATCTTTAAAAAAATTGAATAGCTTCTCTTAAGGTGTTGAGGTGAATAATGGATTATCTATGATTAAAAAATAACTTTTCAAGAAAATTCTAACATATCCTTTGTTTACGCGTAGTTCAACTGCAAACTTCATTAATTTCTTTGTCACAAACCTAAGAACCATATAAAGAAACAACTTTCGAAGCAATTCATTGTCAAATGAAAGAAGAAATGTTTTTAACAGAGGAAATAAAGAGTAGTATAAGTTGTTCTGAAAAATAAGATAAAGCAATTTATTTAATGCATCAAAGAAAGGCTGGAATAAAAACAAAGAAAAATATTTCAAAGTGTTTGTTTCTTTCTTTGAAACTGAAAATCGAAAGACAAAAAGAACGAGAAAAATAAACACTTAGTTTAGAATTCAGTGAAACAAACAGTTCGATTTTTCTGTTTATTTTAATTTCTTTCTCAATGTAAACAAACATTTGAATCATGAAATTACAGAATTACAGTCATTATGGAAGTTGTTGACAAATGCTTTGTATATGTTTTTTAAGAGTTTGAATCAGAAATCTTTATAAACACTTTAAAATTTAGAAACATGTTGCTAAGAAAATAAAAAATAAGCTTTGTAAAAAAAAGGCCTGTTAGTCACTTTCCTCCAAACTATTTATCATTTTATATCTTTAGGAAAAAAAGTTCAATTTTTTAACTACATCCATAATCTAAATTACTTGGAGAAGTAATCTAGTGAATTAAAGATATTAAATGCACTAGTGTTTCTGAATATATCAATAACTGAAATGAAATTTCACTCTTTGAGCTGATTAAATTTGATAAGCAATAAACGGTTGAATTCTGTACCTTAAAATCAAAGTAATTATTGCCAAAATTGGTAATATTGAATATTCAGAAAAAAGAAGTCAATAAAAAATAAGAATTTAAATATAGCGTCATAGAAATTTAAAGCATTCTGCTTTGTGAAGAACAACTTTTTATTATTTCATTGAATTCAGTTTATTTGATAATGACTTTAACATGTTTAATTAAAACAATACCTTCTATACTGAGCATTTAAATTAATAAAAATTGCGTTAAGTGGTGGCTTAAATTTATTGCAACAAGTAGAAAATTTCTATTCTGGAATTTTAATTCATTTATCTTAAGCAGATCTCAGTTGTACCATCTAGATTTCCACTTTTCCATCCCGGTGAGAAAAAAAGACATATCCATAAACAAGAGACGTAATTTTGATATCGTTTGTGTCCCACTCGAAACATTTCGGACAGCAGTGTGGCAACGTTTTTGCAAGAGCACGTTACTGACCCAGTTATTGCTCCTAGAAGTGACAATGCTTTTGCTATTCGTGTGTGCGTGATCGTGAATTTTGAGCTCCAGAAAACAGTTATGACTCGTTCATCTCTCGAGATATGTGTTGCGTGTCATTCCTATTGTTTTATTCACACATTAGAATCCTTTTTATGGAGCACTTTCACTTATATCTGTCTTGAAAGCGAGCGCGATACTTGAAAGATGCCACAATTGCTTTCCCATGCATTGTGAAGCCTTTGTTTCGCTATTTTTGTTAATGATCGTTGGTCATCTTTTGCCGAAACACTGAAGAGAAGTCTTGAAATGTTAAAAAAAAGTGAAAAGAAAATTATCTGACAATAACCTACATAGATTTTTATGATATTTTTAAACTTTTCTTTTCAATAGATGGTTTCCAATGACTACAATTTCAGAGAAAAATTTATTGTGTTACTCTATCTTATTTTTATTTATTGGTCTATCTCTTTCAGATAGAGATTTTGAAAATATGTGATATTATGAAACGTAATTTTATTTCAGTCTTGATTGGTTTTTGATTTAAAATAAACTCATTTCTATGCTTTTTTCACGATATCGTTTCAGAGTGATGCAGCTATTTTATTTTAAAATTCAAATTCGTCTAAAACTATTTACAGTTTTGATAATTTACCAATTCTAACACTGTTTTACTATTGATTATATTATTAGTAACTCTGTGTTCTTCAAAAAGAAAGTTATCAGTCAACATAAAGAGATTTTTAGTCGAAAATTGAGGATGGATTATGATAATGGAGATTTCTTTGGAACAAACTTGCGAGATCTGTTACTATTGTAACAAACGGAAAACAGAGGACAATTTACTGAAATTCAGTGTCTTGAAATGTAGAGTGAGCACGAAACGGATGCAACAAAGCATTAAAATATATCGTGTTGAAATTACAAAGTATTAAATATTTTAAATTTAGAATATTTTGTGTTCCGAAAGTATTTGAAATTCATTTTAATTTAACAGATCACGCTAGTCACATGTAAACCTTTTGGGAATTGTATCACTGTCATACTTCTAGTATCTTTTCAAAGAAAAATTATAAATAAAATAATTGAATGAAAGAACTGGAAGAGTCTCTTAATCATAATCTATTTCACATTGTAAGATATAACATTTCTCCAAGTCTAAATAACTAAAATAAATTAGCCTTAAGATAAACTTTGTCACGAGAGAATCTGAGGCCAATGTTTATCATTTTACCAATATGTTCAATAAACGATAAGTGAGGACTTGGACTTCTGATAGAAGTTCGAACCCCTCAAGAGAGTTATCTGGAAACAGTTATCACAAGAGGCTAGAGGAGAATTAACTTCACCCTTCTTCCTCCAAGTAACATACTATGTTGCCGATAAGCATTTCCCTCCTCTGGTCAGGCGATTTAATTAATTTTCCTGCCGTCCGAATCTTCACCGGTTTCTGAAGCAGATGTAGACAGACATTCCTTAATTTGCCTTTTTGCAGCGTACTTGTTGTTGTTCGCGTAACGAGCCACACTGACTCGTCATCAGTGTGCGGATTTCCTTGGCCTAGATTCGATTGCCCCGTTCCTTCTCACAGACGCCTACAAGAGTTCTGCAGTTACCTCCTCAAGAAATTACATTTTCTTCGCCTTCTAGAAGCATCTTCTTGTTCTGGAGGGATTCGTTTTGATTTTGCTTCCGTGAATCTAACGACAGTTGTAGTTGTGCGAGGAAAATTCATTAGGGGTAGATAATGCATTCGTTTTTAAATCCTTTTTAGTTGAAGGTAAATGAGCGAATTTCAGTTTTAACTGAACATGTAAATGTGTCTGATTAATTTCTGGATATATTTTAAAATATCAAAAGAAATTAGATGGATTTCTTTGTTTTATTCGATTTATTTATACTAAGTGGAAAGTATCTGTATCTACTTTTGCATTTTTCACACGAAGAAAAACAACTGAAAAGATAATTATCGTTATTTGATATCCCAGTGCTCCTTTTAAAAGGCTATTCTTCAAATAAGCTATCTCCTAAAATAGTCCAAAATGAAATAATATTTAAAATCACCAGAAAAAAGGTATCTTTCATTTATTTAAGGTTATGGGACATGAGTTTATATCGTGCATATTATCTTTGATTTCAACATCCACTTTTCATAACTACAACGAATACAAAGCCTACAGCGATGATTAAGGTATCGATGTATAAGATTTTTTTAGAGACTTCTGACATAGCATACTCAATTTACGTTAAAAATACGTTGTTTGTTGAAATTTAAGTTAAAAAATTAAATTATCATAGACATTCTGGTGAGTTAACAATCCAGCGGTAAACGAGTCTAAGGGTGCGAGTGCACAGCACCAAGGACGCTTCCTCAATGCTATATAGTCGCGCGTTTTCACACCAACGACAGCTTCCGTTTGAGTGAGTTGATTGTAGCAGTTATGCACTCTTTCGACTATTTATGATATTTTGAAAATGAGTATTAATAATAAAATCTACTGTTTTTCACGAGAATTTTTCCTATTGTTATTTTCATAGATTCCATAGACATCATGTATGTGCAGCTCCCTCGCACTTTTTTTATTTCATAAAGCTAAACTTTAAGAATCACGTAACTTATATAGACTTTCCAAGAGTCACTATATGTAACACTATATTCGTATCAATTACCGAAAATAGCAAACAAAAGACTCAAGATGATTTCATTCTGGCATAAAATTTTGTATACAAAGATGCATTGTAACTACATTCTCATCAATAAACTGTCCTCGCTATTTTGCGACTATACTTCGTTGAGTATTTAATATCAACAACCCAACAAAAGACTAAATCATTTTGGAGGTTGAACGTGCGGAAGTTTCTCACAGGTTTAATGGTTTAATTATATTGACTCTAAATATAATTTAAAATATTTATATTTATTACTCCCTTGCAAATGGAAATTTTCAGGAATAAATTATCTCTATTGTTATTGAAGATTTCACGAAAACTCACTTTCTTTTAAGCACTATTTTCCCTTTTTGTTTCTGTGCTTTCACGTAATATTGAATATATCTGGCACGGTATAGCCAAATTTGCTTTTTGTGCCATTAAATCTAACTCCACCAATCAACCAAACATTTCCAAAACATTGAAATTCATTCTAATCGTTTTTAAACAAAAATTAATTTAGTTAAAAACCGGAAGTTCTATTTGCATTCTTATTCTAAATTAACATTATTAATTAACATTATTCTAATTAACATTATACATTCTATTCACATTATTCTTATTCTAAAACCAATTTCATTAAAATAGAAACGCTTGTAGGAAACACTTCCTTTACCATCTAATGTTTCCAGTTATATGATATGTCTTCTCCTCAGCATTGGTTAATAATAAAAATAACTTCAAAGAAACTAGTTTGAGAGTACTTAATATTGAGTCTTTAACTTTATATTAAAAACTACAGATTCTAAAAAAAGAGCGATTTATTCCCTTAAATAATATTTTTTAAAAACTATGTGCGAATAAGAACTTGAATTAATAACACGGATAGTTTTTCCCTTCAAATCTGAAATACATTTTGCGATTTACATTTTTAATATAATATCAATGAATAACATATTTTATTTAATTTTCGCCCATTTTGTCTGCAAGGAGAATAATTTTGCTATATGCCATATAGAACTCAAAATTGAATATAAAATTCAAGCAACACTTTTGTCTTACACAGTAACTTTGAAACTAAAACTTCCAAACGTGACATTTTGTCATGTTTGGTAGACTTATCAAAGTGTCGGAAAATTTTAGAACGTCTGAGCTTATATATTTCTTGTGGCGTGATTGTCACGGAAAGAAATGGAAAGAAACAATTGAATTTGATGCAAAAAATGAGAAAATCCCAAAAATATCGATCGGAACCGGAATAGGCGATTCTATATACTATTTATATTTCTTTGTATCTACACTTTGTAGCTCAAAACTTCTTATTTCTGACCATTTTTAATGATATTCGTGTAAAATGAAGTTTAAAAGAGGTAGAGAAACCATTATTTTGATGTAACAAAAAACTTTTAATTTAGTTAAAGAATTAACAGAATGTTTAGATTCAGAGGTTCAGATTTTATGATTAGCAAAATAAGTTCTTAAAGTAACACAAAAAAAGATTTATGATTTACTCATAGCTACAAATCAGTGACGAATTCGGTGGTGGGGGGGGGTCTATCGAACTTCAGCCCCCCAGAAGTAAAACAGAATTCTTGATTTCATTTAAAATCACTGCAACTGTTTGTTCTTGATTTCCCTTTAAAAAAAAATAATAAAAACGTGTTAACATTGCTTTCTGGCTTGACAGGCTCGAAAATTTTCCTACTTTTCTAGTCGTTCCACTTGCAGCGTTGACGCTGTCGAAAACATTCTTTGACTAGTTATTTCACCGTATTTTTTATTAAATTATCGAAAGTATTGTGGTGTTCTTTATGATTCTTATTGTCAGGTGAGTAAAGTCTGTAAAGTTAAAGTGTTTTGGTTCACATAAGCCTTGAGGTTGGACATTCGTCACGACGATACAAAATTTTTATGACCTCAGCACCCCCTCCCCCAGACCACTGCTACAAATAATGATAAAATGGATATAATTATGAATAGGTACTTTATTTTGTGCAAAACTCAATGCAATGTGACACACCCTTATGAATGAAATCCACCTCCCTCCAGCAGGGAAAAATTCAAGAAAGGAGACTTATCATTCTTTAAGTTTCTTGATGATTATAACATTGAATTTATTTAGAATTTTCCGGTATTTAATGCTAAATTTAGATTTCAGTCTTATAATTATCTTAGCATTGTGATGTATTTCAACACAGCATGAAGAATTGTGGAACATTCTTTATCAAAAATAATATATTTATTGGACGTCTACCACAGCACAAACATGTAAAACAAACGCATACACTTACATCACAAACTTTACGTCACTCACTGACTTACATCGAATTCCATGTTCAATTCATCAATATTCTTTTCCGTTGCTAGGCAACATTAGTAAAAAAGACAATATCGTTGCCAAACTATTTTTATTACCTTTAGAAAAGAATTAATGCCAAACGATATTTTTAAAATTATTTCTTTTATGACCAAACGATTTTTTTGTCCAATTAATTTCTTTTCTTTAAATATTTTAATAATTCTACAAATATATATTTTTTTATTTTTTACGAATATCACAGCATATAACTTATTAAAGATAGAGGGAAGATATATTTCCAATATCCAGTGTTCAAGAAAGATTGGAATACTGGCGCTACACAACTGATGGAGAGAAAATGTTATATTAACATTATGCAATATTTTATATGTAATATACAGTTAAATATGTAACATATCTCTTCAGCATTACGTTTCTTTCTGGTAGCAATCCAGTGACTAGTTGTTTTACAAACAATTACTAGAAAAACCAGACGAATGCATCTTTTCCTATTTCTTCCTCAAAGTTCAGGCAGTTGTCGCAGAGCCGACTCGAACAAAAGCGGGTCCTGGTTAAAAGTTGACTTGCGGAGCTTTGAAGCAAATTTCGTACAATAAAACAATTTTTTGCCTTTTACTATTTATCACGTTGCACAATTTGGCATAGTAAGGAATACATGAAAATGATAAATAATTAAATTATTCTTATTAAGTAAGTATCTCAATCACACAAAAAATCGATAATAAAACAAACAAAAAAATTGCTTCATTAACACAATTTTGTATGTGATTTACTAGAATAAGTGATTTATTTTTAATTTTCTGGCGTGCTTCATTGCAAATTCGCTGATAATATTATCATAATATAGTTCATTAATTGACTGATTTGAATCAATTAATAAACTATAGGCTATATTGGACTGTTTAGACACTTATAAATCACATTCGGGTAACATAAAGATTTCTTAAATGTGCTTTAAATGCAAATCTCGACTTTACAAAATTTAATACCTCAGCAATCGCAGGATATCACTATTCTTACATTTAACATATTGTTTTTTTCCAAACATAGGTGGTGTTTAATAAAATAGAAACTTCAGAAAGTGGTTTTTAACCATGCTGGAATTTATTCTCGACATTTGTATAGCTATTAATTCTTAATTAAATAATATAATATAATGAATCTAACAAGCGAATGTAATAATTAAGTATTGTCATACGATTTCACCAACTTGGCTGTACTATTTTTAATTAAAGAAAGTACTATTACATCATTTTAACGATGACTGAGATATTGCTAAAATAACTTCCTTATATAATATTCCAAAGATTATAACCATTGAATGCAACTGTCTGCAAAGTAGCGATGACGTTTTCTTATTTCAGAAACAGTTGCTTAAGAAATTAACTCTCAAACTGGTTGAATATTCTAGATTAGAGATATAGATCAATTTAATGCGCCGACAATGAAGTCAAGGTCAGGGAAAACGGCATACCTGTCATGAACGGGTAAAGCGGTGAAGATAATTTTTGTTAGCGTGCAAAGAAACTCTTCACTTGCTATGCGTTCAATTTCTTCTACAGTATCGATTTGAATAATTAAAGTTTCCATTCTTCTATTAAATCAAGTCGGGAATGTTACCATAATGAAACTGTAATAAAGAAGGTTGAAATTCCTTGTTGCGAGAAAATTGTTTATTAGTAGAATGATTGGCACTATATTGCGCTTCTTTGTATTAAGAAGTCTAATATCTACGATTCGATTGAAATTTCAAAGACCATCAAATAAAATTATGATATTCGATATATCTTAACTCCATTACTTATCGACTTATTTAACATCGTAAATAGATGACACTTCTATTTGGATTATCTGTTGTTATTTCAATCCGTATAGAAGGATATTCAGGTTGAGGATAATTGAAATACGTAAGCTTATCTAAGAGATTTTAACCTTTAAATTAATTGCTACTTCGAATTTATTACAGATTTAAATGTCAAAAATTCTGCAGTTCGATGTACTAACCATTTAAATCATTGTATTAGAAAGAGTTAAAATATAATTCAAAGCTTCATTTTTTGTTTAAGGTATCCGACTGCGTTCGGAGACATTTTTTTGAAAAATAACTTACATATATTTTTAATGCTATTTTTCAGCTGCATATGTTTTAAAACTATAAAATATTGTAAAATTAAGCTTTCAAAATAATATTTTTAAAAAAAACTGAGAAATTTGTAGAAAAATGACTAAAATATTTGCCTTGCGCTAACAGCCATAGACAAAATCATATTCTAAATATACATAAATCCTTGTAGGAGTACGTTTTTATGAACGTTATCTGTGTTATGCTCTAAAATCTTTCTTGTACTTCAAAATAGTTTTGAGATATAGCTGAACATAGTTACTAAACTGGTAATTTTTCATAAAAAAATGCTTTTCGTTTATATTTAAACACTTAAAAATATTATTTGATTTTAAAATTGACCTTAGTTTTTAGAGGAAAACATCAAGCATATTACAGAAAACAATCTAAGAAAATTTCATATCAATACTTGAATAACATTTTGAAAAATCATTGTTACGGTCGACAGTTTTCCTCAAAAATATCATTTCTCAGAAAACGCATTTAAAGTTTTCATGCAACTTAAAATAACTCTTACAGTTCGGTAATAAAACAGCTGTAACTCCATTTGTAATTTACGTAAAGTAAAAAGTGAGACAGTTTTAGAAAGCTGATTAAATAGGCTACAAAATTAAGTCATGAATTTTTTTTTTGATAATTTCATCAAAAACGACGATTTAAACCAGTCGGATATTTAATGGTTTAGTAGGTTGGTAATCCGTCTTACCACATAGATAGGTGATTAGACAACATACATTTTGAGTGTAATTAATTCCGACTATGCTTTTTATAACACACGCAAATATCATTTGATGAGAAATTGTAGTACAGAACTGTGTGTAAGTCCATCGTATAAGAGTTTGTTTTTTCATATTAGTGGTTGACGAATGTTTATCTAAGCTAAGCCATCAATAAAAATGCGTTTAGCCAAATATCTATAATTATTTTCAAATAGGGGTACCCAAATTTATTTGTAAATTCATTTTACATTTTCTGTTTTGCAATTAATTTGGCCCGCAATGTAGATTGCATTCATATTGTTTTTTTATATTACGTATCCTTTCCTCGTATTACATTTTTTATCTGGAAACTCAACATAATCTGAAACATGGAATTAATTTTCTTGCTTTCCTTTCTTTTTGTTGAATAGAAACGTTATTCATTTGTTTGCATGTAGATTAATAACGTAAACGAGACATTTCATTTTCATTTAGGAAAATGCGATACGAGAAAGAAATTGTCTGCCTTTTTATTCATCAGATCTAGAGTTGATATAATTTTACTTTTTAAATTAAAT
>BGPR01044047.1:0-11977 GCA_013235015.1 Araneus ventricosus | reverse complement strand
GTAGACAGTGGCTAGTTGGGCATTGGGGTACGTTGGGACAGTCGTGATATTATCAAAAATGTTAAGAGGTTGGTGGGGTATAGGGTAGATCGTGTCTAGTTGCGCATTGGGGCACGTTGGGCCTGTCGTGATATTTTAAAAACTTTCCTTCTCCATAGGTTGGAGGGGGAAAAGGTAGAACGTGGTTAGTTGGGCATAGTGGCATGATGGGTCAATCGTGATATTTTCAAAATTTTACTTCTACAGGGTTTTTAGGGGGATAGGGTAGAGCATGGATAGTTGGGCATAGGGGCACGTTGGGATAAGAGTGATATTTTCAAACTTTTCTTCTCTAGGAGACGAATGGGGATAGGGTAGACAGTGGCTAGTTGCGCATAGCGTCACGTTCGTCCTGTCATGATGTTTTCAAAGCTTTCGTTTAGTTGGGCATGGGGGCACGTTGGGCCAAGAGTGATATTTTCAAAACATTTCTTCTGTAGAGATTGGAGGGGATAGGTAGACCGTGGCTAGTTGGGCATAGGTGCACGTTGGGCCAGTCCTGATATTTTCTAAACTTTCCTTCTCCAGGGGACGAAGGGGGATAGGGTAGACAGTGGCTAGTTTCGAATAGCGACACGTTTTTCCTGTCGTGATGTTTTCAAAACTTTCCTTCTCCAGAGGTTGGGAATATTGTAGCCCGCGGCAAGTTTGGCATAGGGGCGCGTTGGGTCAGTCGATATATTTTCAAATCTTTCCTTCTCCAGAGGTTGGAGGGGGATAGGATAGGCAGACAGTAGCTATTAAGCAATTGGGGCACAAGCTGGGAATAGCCGTGACATTATCAAAAAATGTACTTGTTCAGAGGTTGGGCAGGGTGATCGCCCAGTCGGGCATTGGGGCGTTGGAACCAGTCGTCATATATTTTCAAAACTTTCCTTGTCGCGTCTGAGGGGGATAAGATAGACCTGTGCCTATTTGGGCATAGAAGCACGTTGGCCAAATGATATTTCAAACTTTACTCACACAGATTCGAGAGGGATACAGGGTAGACAGTGGTTAATGGTCAGCACGTTGGGCCAGATGTGAGATTTCACATCACTTTCTCAGAGGTTGAGGGGATAGTAGACCGTGGCTAGCTGGACAAGGGAACGTTTGGCCAGTCGTGATATTTTCAAAACTTTCCTTCCCGAGATTGCACGCGGATAGAGACTGCATGATCATAGGAGCACGTTGGGCAATGTATTTTCCAGGGGACTAAGGGGGATGGTGCCAGTGCTAGTTGGTATAGCGGCACGTTGTGCTGCATGTTTTCTGTGTTTTCCTTCTCCAGATGTTGAGGGATGGGTATTCCTGGAATGTTACATAAAGTGTTGGGTCAGTCTTGATATTTACAAAACTTAACTTCTGCAGAGGTTGGGAGGGGATAGCATCGGCTATTGGGCAAAGTGGCATGATGTGCCAATCGTGATATTTTCAAACTCTCCTTCCACAGATTCTGAGGGGATATTGTAGACAGGAATACAGTCACGCTGTCCCAACCCGATGTTTTCAAAACTCTTCCTTCCAGGGGACGAAGGGGGATAGTGGTTGGGTCGCGAAGCCATGACACCGTTTTTCCCTGTCGATGTTTTCAAACTTTCCTTTTCCAGTTAAATATTGTGTGCCCAAGTGCTTAAGAAGTGCTTAATGTCGATATTTTCAAATCTTCCCTCCAGAGGTTGGAGGGGGATGGTAGATCAGCGTCTAGTTGCGCATTAGCACGTTGTGATATTTTAAACCTCCTTCTGTATTTTGCCGAGTATTTTTAGAACTTTACTGTAGAGGTTGAGGGATAGGCAGACCTTGGCTAGTTGGGCATAGTACGTTGGCCTGCCGTATATTTTAAACTTTCCTTTCCAGGTTGGAGGGTAAGATGCTGTGGAGAAGGGCAGTAGGGGCGTTGGGCCAGCCCAGATATTTCAAAGTCTTTCCTTCTCCATAGGTTGAGGCCACAAGGTAGACCCGGAGAAGGCAGGTGCACGCGGGGCCAAGATATTTTCAAAACATTTCTTCTGTAGAGATTGAGGGAGGTAGACCGTGGCTAGTTAAGAAGTACGCTGTCCTAAATCTATATTAAACTTCCACGAAGGGGAGGGTAGACAGTGGCTAGTTTCTTGAAGAAGCGACAATGTTTTTCCACGTGATGCCAAAATACATGTGCCTGCGGGTGCTTGGCATAGGGCGTTAGTCAGTCATTACATTTTCAAATCTTCCTCCAGAGTTGAGGGGGACAGTGGTGGCTGCTGGGCATTAGTACGTTGGGAGCAGTCTATCAAAAAACAGCTAAGAGGTTGGTGTATAGATCAAATTAGTTGCGCACAAAGGTCGCTGGGCCAAGTCGTGATATTTTCTAAACTTTCCCTCCAGGGGGACGAAGGGGGATAGGCAGTCCGTGCCTAATTCGGCATAGTTCCACCGTTGACCAGTCGCGATATTTTTAGAACTTTACTCTGGTGAGGTTTGAGGGATAGACCCCTTGGCTGGTTGGGCAATGCTAACTGTCGTGATATTTTAAAACCTTTCCATAGGTTGGAGGGAAAGGACCGTGGTTAGTTGGCTAGTGGCACGATATCAACGACATTTCAAATTTTACTTCACAGGGTTTGAGGGTTGTGGGAGCGATAAGTTACATAGTAACGTTGGGAGGATATTTTCAAAACATTTCTCTGGTAGAGAGGGATAGGTAGAACGTATTAAGGTTACAGGAGCACGTTGGGCAATGTGATATTAAAACCTTCCTTCCAGGGACGAAGGGGACATCGTAGACAGTATACTAGCGGCACTGCTTAATACGTGGATACTAAAATTTTTCTTTCCTCCAGATGTTGAGGGATAGGGTAGCCCTCGAATGTTGGGTATAGGGGCGTTACTGGGCCATTTTCAAACCCTACTCTCTACAGGAGGTTGAGGGGGCGTAGGGGTAGACAGTGTGGCTATTAAGAAGAAGCAAGCAACAGTCCAGATATTTTCAAAACCTTCCTCCATATGGTTGGAGGGGATAAGGTAGACCGTAATAAGAAGCAATACAAGAGTGATATTTTCAAAAACTTTCCTCTCTAGTATGGGGATATGGTGGACAGTGGCTGTTGGGCATTGAAATTTTGTGCCAGTCGTGATATTTTCAAACCAAAATTTGTTTAGAGGTTGGAGGGGATAGGGTAATCACTGCTGGGTTGGGGCATATAAGCAACGTCATCATCGATATTTTCAAACTCTTCCTCCAGGGATATCAGACAGTGATTAGTTGGGCATAGCGTCACTACCATGATACCAAACTGTTCCCTGAGTCTCAGAGGGGGGATTGGGCAGATAATAAGCATAGGGCAATGCTGGCCACAGAGATTGAAACACTTTCCTTGCATTTGGAGGGATAGTAGACCGGCTAGTTCGGCAGGGAGCACGCTGGGGCCAGTCGCATGGCTTTTAAAACTTTTCTTTCCAGAGTTTGATATGGTAACCGCTTTCTGGTTGGGCAGAGAAGTGTTGGGCCAATGAGATATTTTGAAATATTTCCTTCTCCAGAGTTTGAGGGGATAGGGTGGTCCGTGCCTAGTTCAGCATAGTCCACGTTGAACTGGTCGCGATATTTTTTAGAACTTACTTCTGCAGAGGTTGGAGGGGATAGGTAGACCTTGCTGGGGTGCACGTTGTCCCAGTCCCGATATTTTCTAAACCTTCCCTTCCAGGGGACGAAGGGGGATAGGTGACAGTGGCTGGAATATGAATATCAATGTTTTCCTGTCGTGACAGCCAAGCTCTTCCAGAGGTTGGGAATATTGTAGCCCGCGCGCTTCCATAGCGCGTTGGGTCAGTCGAGATATTTTCACCTTCCTCCAGAGGTTGGATAGACAGTGGCTAGGCATTGGGGCAATGCTGAATAGTCGTGATATTGACAAAATGTTAAGAGGTTGCGGGGCAGGGGTAGATCGTGTCTGTCATTGGGGCAACGTTGGGCCAGTCGATATTTTAAAACTTTTCTCCAGAGTTTAGAGGAGACAGGGTGACCGCGGCTAGCTGGGCATAATAGCGTTGGGTTCACATTTTGAAATATTTCCTCCAGAGTTTGAGGGATAGGGTAGTCCGTGCCTAGTTCGGCATAGTTCCAATGTTAGGCCGTCGTGATATTTTACTGCAGAGGTTGAGGGGATAGTGACCTTGCTGTTGGGCAGAAGTGCTGGGACAGTCCAGATATTTTAAAAAACTTCCTTCTCCATAGGTTGGAGGCCAGCAAGGTAGACCAGTTGCCATAGTACTGTTGGGCCAAGAGATATTTTCAAAACATTTTCTCAGAGATTGAGGATAGGTAGGACTGTGGCTAGTTGTTAGGGAAAATGCTGTCCCAGTCCTGATATTTTCAAAGCCTTCCTCTCCAGGGGACTCTCCAGAAGGGGATAGGTGACAGTGGTTGGTTTCGAATAGCGACAATGTTTTCCTGTCGTGATGTTTTCAAACCTTCCTGAGGTTAGAATATTGCAGCCCGCGGCAAGTTTGGCATAGGGGCGCTGGGTCAGTCGAGATATTCCTCCAGAGGTTGAGGGGACAGGGTGACAGTGTTAGTTGGGCATTGGGGCAATGCCAGACAATGTGATATTATCAAAATGTTAAGAGGTTGGTACGTGGGCATAGGTAGATCGTGCTCCAGTTGCGCATTGGGGCACTGCTGGGGCCGGTCAAAGAGCCTTCCAGGGGAACACGAAGGGGGATAGGGCAGTCCGTGCCTGTCTGGTATATAGTTCAATGCTGGACCAATGCGATATTTTTAAACTTACTTCTGCAGAGGTTGAGGATAGGTGATCCACAATAAGTATGAATGATATTTTTAAAAACTTTCCTTCCAGGCTGGAGGGGAAAGGTAGACCGTGTTAGTTGGGCATAGTGGCATGATGTGGTCATATTTTCAAAATTTTACTTCTCTACAGGGGTTTGAGGGGATAGAGTATGGATAGTTAGTATAGGGCACGTTGGGCCAAGAGTGATATTTTCAAACATTTTCTGTGAGATTGAGGATAGGTAGAACGGCTAATAGGAGCAAGGTCGTGATATTTTCAAACTTTCCGGGGACGAAGGGGGATATCGTGACAGGCTAGTTACATAGCGGCACGTTGGCTGTCGTGACAGCCAAAATTTTCTTCAGATGTTGAGGATAGGCAGCCCTCGGAACAAGTTAGGGGCGTTGGGTCAGTCTTGATATTTTCAAACCTTACTCACAGAGGCTGGAGGGGGCAGACAGGTTGGGCATAGCGCGTCCAGATATTTTCAAACTCTCCATAGGGTTGGAGGGGACAGCAGAACTGTGATACAAGTGTCGCTGGGCCAAGAGTGATATTGCAAACTTTCCCTAGGGACTAAAGGGGGATGGCAGACAGCATGGGCATTAGTTTTGTGCCAGTCGACATTGTACCCTTCGAGGCTAGGGGCAGTAGGGTGGGGAATGTGGCAAGTTTGGTTAGCGGCTAACAATGAGATATTTTCTAAATTCCTTTCTCTGAGGTTGGAGGGGATAGGCAGACAGGCTAGCTGGGCATTAGTACGCTAACTGTCGTGATATTATCAAAAATGTAAATTTGTTCAGAGGTTGGTGGGGAGATCGTGGTCTAGTTGGGCACTGGGGCTGGGACCACGTCACATTTTCAAAACTTTCCTTCCATGATCGGGACATTTCAGACAGTGAATAAGTCAGAGAAATACAATTGTGTGATGTTTTCAAAACTTTCACCTCTAGAGTTCAGAGGGGACTGGGTAACTGTCGCATCAGTATCGCTGGGGCCAAGAGCATTTCTTCAAACATTTGTAGACAGGATAGTAGACCGTAATAGGCATGCTGTCCCAGTCCCGATATTTTCAAAACTTTCCTTCCAGGGACGAAGGGGGATAGGTAGACATTGAAGGTGAGGGCGTGGCTAATGTTTTTCCTGTCGTGGGATGTTTTCAAACTTTCCTTCCAGAGTTTGAATATTGTAGCCCGCGGCAAGTTTGCAGATATTAAAGTGCTGGGTCAGTTGAGATAACCTTCCAGAGTTTATAGGAGGATAGGGCAGACCGCGGCCATTAAATAGTACCTTTAGCCATTTATATTTTTAGAACCACTTGAGGTTAGTAGATCCCTAATAGTTAAGAATTGCAATAAATGTATATTTTCAAACCACTGGTTCAGAGGTTGAGGGGATAGGGTAGCAGATCATCATTATTGGGTTTAAGGGGCACGTTTGGCCTAACGATCGTGATATTTTCAAAACTTTCCTTTCCACAGATCTGAGGATACTGTAGGACAGAATAATAAGAAGGCCTGCTAAATGCTGTTTTCAAAAAATTTTCACCTCTAGGAGTTCAGAGGGATTGGCAGACCGTCGATATTTTGCATAGCACGTTTAATAAGAGTGATATTTTCAAAACATTTCTCTGTAGAGATTTGAGGAGTTGAGACCGTGGCTAATAAGAAACGTTGTCCCAGTCCCGATATTTTCAAACCTTCCTTCCAGGGGTTTAAGGGGGATAGGGCAGACAAGTGGCTGGGTTAATAGCTAATACTGCCTTTTCCTGTCGTGATTTTTTCAAAACCTTCCGAGGTTGGGAACATTGTGTTCATGGCAAGTTTGTATAGGGGCACAGGTCGGGGTCAGAGAGAGTTTTCAAATCTTCCTCCAGAGATGAGGGCTTAGGGTGACAGTGCTGGGCATTGGGGTACGTTGTCAGTCGCATATCGTACCAAAATTACCAGAGGTTGGTGGGTAGGTGACTGCTGTCTAGTCTGCATTGCCAGTCGAGAGTTTCTTTAAACCTTCCTTCCAGAGTTTATAGAGGACAGGGCAGACCGCACATTTAAGAGAAGGTAAGCAATAAATGAGATATTTCAGCTTCCTCTCACCCTGAGTTTGAGGCGATAGGGTAGTCCGTGCTCTGGGTTCGGCATAAGGTTCCACGTTGGGCCAGTCGTGATATTTTTTAGAACTTCACCTCTGCAGAGGTTGAGGGACAGTGTAGAATGTGGTTATTGGGTTACAAAATGACACAATCGTGATAGTTTTCAAAAATTTTCCATAGGTTGAGGGGATAGGGTGGGGAGCATGATACAATAGGGGCAATGCTGGGCCAAGAGGATATTTTCAAACATCAGAGATTGAGGGGACAGGTAGACCGTGGCTAGTTCACAGTGGAGCACGTTGGGCAGTCGATATTTTCAAACCTTCCAGGGGACGAAGGGGGATAGGGTAGACAGCGGCTAGCTCACACACGTTTTCCCGTCGCACGTTTTCAAACTTCCTCCAGAGGTTGGGAATATTGCAGCCCGCAAGTTTGCCAATAATGAGATATTTTCAAACATTTACTTCACATAGTTAGGGTAGGGTGATGGTGGCTGGGGTTTGGCATAGGGGCGAGTTGCAAGTACAGATATTTTCAAAATCCTTCCAGGTTGGAGGGGACAAGGTAGACCCTGATATTAGCATAAAGGTCACAAATAAGAGTGATATTTTCAAAACATTTCTTCTGTGAGACTGAGGGGATAGTAGACCGTGGCTAGTCAAGTACAGGAGCACGTCAGTCGATATTTTCAAAACTTTCCTCCAGGGACGAAGGGGATAAGGTAGACTGTACAATAAGCTGGGGGTACCTGGGGCCAGTCGTGATATTTTCAAACTGTACTTGTTCAGAGGGTTGAGGACAGGGCAGACTGCCGGCCAGTTGGGTACGCCTATCGTGATATTTTCAAACCTTTCCTTCCACAGATCTGATAGATGGTGACAGAATAGTTGGGCATAGTCACGGTTGTCCGTCGTGGCTGTTTTCAAACTTTCACCTCTAGAGTTCAGAGAGGGGATTGATGACCGTCGATAGTTTTAAGAATGCTACAATAAGAGATATTTTCAAAACATTCTTCTGTAGAGATTGGAGGGAGGGTAGACCGTGGCCAGTAGGGTAACGCGTCCCGATATTTTCAAAACTTTCCTTCAGGGGACGACTTAGAAGGGGGATAGGGTAGACAAGGGTTGGGGTTGCGTGAATAGTACACACGTTTTTCCTGTCGTGATTTTTTTCAAACCTCTTCCTCCAGAGAGAGGTTATTGGGAATATTGTAAAATCTGCGGCAAAGCCTATATAGTTTGCGTCACCGAGATATTTTCAAATCTTTTCCTCCAGTAGGAGGACAGGGGTAGACAGTGGCTGGTTGGGCATTGTTGGGATGGTCGTGACATTATCAAAATGTACCTGTTCAGAGGTTGGTGGGGTAGTAGGGTAGATCTAGTTCAAATTGGGGCACGTTGGGCCAATGTGATATTTTAAAACCTTCCACAGACAGGAGGATAGTAGACCATGGCTAGTTGGGCACAGGGTGTGTTAAGCCATTAGATATTTTTGAAATACCTTCACTAGAGTTTGGAGGGTGTTAGGGGTGCCCAGTTCGGCATAGTTCACTGCCTTTGCCAGTCCTGACATTTTTTAGAACTCATCTCCGCAGAGGTTGAGGGGATGGCATACCGTGGCGAATAAGAATAAATGATGCATAACTGTGGGATATTTTCAAATTTTCCTTCCATAGGTAGGAGGGGAGAGAGCATGGCTGAAGGTTAGCAATAAGAGTGATATTTTCAAACATTTCTCTAGAGATTGGAGGGATAGAGAACTGTGCTGCCTCAAGTCTTATTTCCCTCAAACCCAGGGGACAAGGGGGATAGGGCAGACAGTGGCTGGGTTCTGAATAGCTGACACTCTTCCCGTCGTGATGTTTTCAAACTCTTCTCCAGAGGTTGGGAATACTTGGTAAGTCTGCGCAGCTTCTAAGAGAAGTGCTGGGTCGTCGATATTTTCAAATCTCTCTTCCCAGAGGTTGAGGACAGGGTAGACAGTGGCTGTTGCTGGGCAATAAAATGCTGGGGACAAATGTGACATCAAAAAACAAAATGTTCAGAGGTTGGCAGGGGTGATCGTGTCTAGTCACATTGGGGTACTGATCCAGTCGTCACAGACAAACTTTCCTGTCGTGTCTGAGGGGGGATAGATAGAACCGCAGCCCATTTGGGCATAGCATGCTGGGCCAGTCGTATTTTCAAACTTTACTCACAGATCTGAGAGGGATAGGGTAGACAGTGGTTAGTTAATGTAGCACGTTGGGCCAGATGAGATTTTCAGTATTACCAGAGGTTGGAGGGGGGATAGGTAGACCGTGGCTAGTTGGACATAAGGGAACGTTTGGCCAGTCGTGATATTTTCAAACTTTCCCTTCTCTGAGATTGCACGCGGATGAGTGCAGGACCGTATTAGATCGGTATAGGGAGCACGTTGGGTCGATATTTTCAAAACTTTCCTTCTCCAGGGATGAAGGGGAGGCAGGTATAAGGGTTGGTTGGGTATAAAGGCACGTTGTGCTGTGACAGCCAAAATTTTCCTTCCAGATGTTGAGGGATAGGCAGCCCGAACAATATAGCGTTAATCTGCTATTTACAAACTTAACTTCAGAGGTTGGGAGGGGGGATAGTAAAATCGTGGCTAGTTGGGCAAAGTGGCATGAGGTGCCACTGTGATATTTTCAAACTCTTCCTTCCACAGATTCCTGAGGGGGGATATTGTGACAGTGAATAGTTGGGCATAAGGTCACGCTGTCCCAGTCCTGATGTTTTCAAAACTTTCCGAGGTGGAACACAGCCCGCGGCAGCCTGGCATAGCGTTAAATGGCTGAGAGACAAATCTTTCCTCCAGGTTGGAGGGGACACGGTGACTGTGTCTATTGCATTAGCAATGTTGGGCCAAATGATATTTTTAAACTTTCCCTCCAGAGTTTAGGAGGATAGGTAGACCGCGGCTGCTGGGTATATGCTGTTTTGAAATACCTTCCAGATTTTGAGGGAGAATAAAAGCCATCTGCATAACCCACGTTAGGCCAGTCGCAGACATTTTTGAAACTTACCTAGGAGGCTGAGGGGAGACCCTGGCTGGCTGGGCAAGAAGGCCTGTCGTGACATTTTAAAAACTTCTCCTTCCAGGCTGCAGACAGTGGCTGGGCAGCAAGCACAACCTGCATTTTAAAACCTCCTCTCCAGTGTAAGAGGCCACAAGGTAGACCGTGATACACAGCAACGTTGCCAAGAGCATTACCAAAACACTTCAGAGACTGGAGGAGAGGTGGACGTATTGCTGGGTACAGGTAATGCTGTCCAGTCCTGATATTTTCAAACTTTCCTTCTCCAGGGGACGAAGGGGATAGGTAGACAGGCTAGTTTCGGACAGCGCGACACGTTTTTCCTGTCGATGTTTTCAAAACTTTCCTTTCCAGAGGTTGGGAATATTGTAGCCCGCGGCAAGTTTGGCATAGGTGCGTTGGGTCAGCCGATATATTTTCAAATCTTCCTTCTCCAGAGGTTGAGGGGATAGGCAGAAGGTTGCATTGGGGCAATGTTGGACAGTCATTATCAAAAAAATACAGAGGTTATAGGTGATCGTGTTTAGTTGCGCATTGGGGCACGTTAAATAGTCGTATATTTTTCTAAACTTTCCTCCACGAAGGGGATAGGGTAGTCCGCGCCTAGTTCTTCAAGTATAGTTCCAATGCTGATCCACAATGCGATATTTTTAGAACTACTTCTGCAGAGGTTGAGGGGATAGGTAGATCTGGCTGGGCATTAGGGCAATGCTAAATTGTCGTGATATTTTTAAAAAAAAAAACCTTCCATAGGTTGGAGTGGGGGAAAAGGTAGACCGTGGTTAGTTGGCATATGGTAATGATGGGTCAACAAACGATATTTTCAAAATTTTACTTCTACAGGTTTGAGGGGGATAATGGATAAGCTTGGGGAGAAGGTTGGGCTGGGTGATGTTTTCAAAAACATTTCTCTGTAGAGATTGAGGGGATAGGGTAGACTGTGTGGCTAGTTGGGCATAGGAGCTGGGGCCAGTCGTGATATTTTCAACCTTCCTCCAGAGTTGAAGGGGGGATAGGGTGTGACAGTGGTTAAGGCATTAGTACTTTGGGCTGTGATATTTTCAAAACTGTACTGTCTGAGGTTGAGGGGATAGGGTAGACTCTGGTTAATTGGGCATAAGGGCACGTTGGCTCATCGATATTTCTTCTTCTTCTCAAACTCTCCACAGATTCGAGGGGGAGTATTGTAGACAGTAAATAGTTGGGTATAGCAACAATGTTGGGTCTGTCGTGATGTTTTCAAACTTTCACTTAGAAATTGGGTATCATTAGTTGGGGCATAGCAATGTTAAATAAGAGGACATTTTCAGCATTTCTTCTGGCAGATTGGAGGGGATAGACCGTATAGCTAGGCACGTTGTCCAGTCCTGATATTTCAAACCTTTCCTTCCGGACGAAGGGGATAGGTAGCCGTTAGTTGCGAATAATACACACGTTTTTTTCCCACGATGTTTTCAAAACTTTCCTCCAGAGGTTGGGGAATATTGTGGTCATGGCAGTTTGGTATAAAGGCCAATAGTCGAGATATTTTCAAATCTTTCCCTTCTCCAGAGGTTGAGGTGATAGGTAGAGAGTGGTTGGGCATAGGGGCGCAACAATAGTCCAGATAATTTCAAAATTTTCTCCTTCTCCAGGGACGAAGGTTGATGACAGTGGTTGGGGTTGGCATTAGTACTTAGGCCAGTCGTGATATTTTCAAAACTAAAAAATTTGTTCGGAGGTTGGTGGGGTATAGGGTAGATCGTGGCTAGGCTGGCATAGGCGGCGTTGTGCCGTCGAGGTATTTTCAAATCTTTCCCTTCAGAGGTTGAAGTATGGTGGGTGACAGTGGTCAGTTGGCATTGGGGTACGGCTAGTCGATTTCAAACTGTACCTGTTCAGAGGTTGGAGGGGATAGATCACGGTTAGTTATTAAGGGCACGCCTACAATCGTACATTTCAAACTTTCCTTCTCCACAGACTGAGGGGGATATTGTAGACAGTGAATAGTTTAAGGCGTCACGTCATTCACGATGTTTTCAAACAGCAATACAAAATCCTGAACAG